>APFE030732388.1:33661-48525 GCA_000404065.3 Pinus taeda | reverse complement strand
GATTACGAAGCTATAGTGAGTTTGGTGAGGTAGAGGATTTTTAGAGAGGGGACTCTTGAGCCAAGGTGTGCTCTCCTCTGCCAACTAGAGCTTTCCTCCATTGTACAACCCCATTGTAGCTCGGGGGTCCGTGGGGAAGAAGAGTACCCAAGGAGTAGGCTGGGAGGTTAACCGGTGGGTCTTCGCATTTGGATCAAGCGCGTCATCATTCACTAGCAAAAGTGACCGGCAACAAGGGAATACCAGTACCAGCAGAGAAAGTAGAGTCTTGCCTTTTGGTGAACGGTACATATGTATTTCATTACTAATTGATCTTAGTTAAAAGTATGTAAATGTTATGATATGTTTCCTAAAATGAGTGTTAGCTATGTGTATGTTGAATAAATTTGAAATCTCAATGCGTTTCTTTCTGGTCGTATTTGCTGTTTAAAAAAAAAAAAAAATGTATAAAGTCCTTACACTTGGTATCAGAGCCTAGGTTCACACATTGGGCCTAAGAACAGTTATTATATGATAGCAAAAAAAAAAAAAATTATAAATTTGGGAAGAGAATTACTAAGTTTGATTACGAGTGAAACTGAAATTAAATCTATCTAGGTTATTAGAAGTATGAAATTTCATTTTTAAATCTCGATTTCATTTTCAAATTTTTGTTGTTTCATTTTTAAAGTCTAGATTCTTCATCACCATATTATGTAGGAGAGAGGGAGGTTCTAACCTGCAAAAATCCTTCTGAACTCAATATCTATAAATGAAAACTACCGGACATCTGGAAATGAACAATTTAAAGTACCTGACCAAAATTGGTTGCTGCCCCCTGAGCTCTCAGTTTTTTTTGGGACATTTTTTTCTTTCATCATGTCATGTGAATTTGGGAAGCTTGTGATTTATTGACTGATCTCAAAATCTTTGCGTCGAGAGGCAATAACCTGCACAGACATGATAGTTTTCAATTTTCCAAAACTTATGTATCACAAAGAATTTTGACAATGAGAGAACTTGTTAAATATAATATGAATCTCTGGCCAAAAATGACTGTAAAATTAATTCCGAGAATTCCATCGTATCCCTCACAATGGAATCTCAATGTACATTAATACTCTCCTTAGTCCTTACTGACGCAGGCATAGCCTACAATACCCAGAATCTTTCTTCAAATGCATATGAACATGCATCTCGGCCTATGCTCAATCAGTACCTCAATGTCTGGAAAATTTCTACCACTGGAAATCTCAATTAATATGCAGAAGCTTACCTTTCAATTCCTGGAAAATTCACATTTTATCATTTGCATGCGGAAGCTTCTCAAACACCTGTTCGCGTATTTCGTAGCTAATGAAAACTCAATAAAAATCAATCACTGTATGTGAAGTTTCCTTCATCCTCATTCATATTTTAACTATCAATCCCATAAACTTCGAATGCTCTCATAATTCAGATCCATTACCACAATTACATTCACATATGCTGGATTCAATCAAAAGCTTGGCATTTCACTCTCTTGGCCATTATCTATTATGGTTTCCATTTCACATTAAATTTCACAAAGTTTTGTCTCAACCATACCTCAATACAATAACCCTTTTAATTCTGGTTTTAAGCCCAAAATATTCTTATTGAATCATTTCCACAATAATTTATATATGGGTTTCAGTATTTGATTTCATATACTCAGAAGTCAATGAGACAATGCCCCATCATTTAATTTTAAATGAACCAATATCAAATATATAAGTGCGCCCTTCCCATTCTTCTTACCAGCTCTTAAAATTGAATGCCAGAATTTCGTACCTTGACATTAACATTATAGTTAACCGCATACGATTACTGCAATACTGCTGTTGAGACTTTTCCATATTGTAATCTTTCAGCGCCTTTGTTTAATAGCTTTGCCAGACTCGTTGGCTTGTGGTTTTTTTCCTGCAATTTCAAATGTTAATTCGTTGTCTAATAGCTCACATGAAGAATTTGGATGGTGTTACCAACGATTTTTGCATTCCATGATTCTAGATTTGGAATAGTGTTAATAGCAAATGAAATTGGAACATTAAAACTTCATTTACCAAATCGATACATTCTTCAGTGCTGTCCAATCGAAATTATTCGATTACAGACCACCAAGTACTTTTGAAGTCTTCAACCCAATTTAATGCCTCCTCCATCAATCCTTCAAATGCTCTACTGCATTTCTTAACATTGTAATTCGATTTGCCAATTAACTTCTGCAATTGCCATGGATATTACATCCCAATTGTGTGGCGTTTGTAATGTTCAGAACATCGACATTATTTAAATAATATCAGAGTTTTTCTTAATTAACATCATCGATTTTCCCAAATTATGTGCAGAGTCACCTTACAAAGATTGAATGCAAACGTATTCATACAAATCGAATTCATTTCTGAACAAATTACGGCAATAGAACTGGTTCAACATAAAACTACAACCACTCTGGGCATACCCTGCAATCATCGTGGTCCATGAAACTGCATTACGTTCAAGCATTCTGTCAAACTGTTGCTGCACATCCTCTACTCTCCCATTCTGTCATTATCTCGTAATAGCCACTATCCCCGAGATCACTTCAGTTTCGGCACCATGACTGCCCTTAGTCTTCTGACTCTAAATTCGAGTTTGTGAGCTTGGTCCAGACCCTCGTTTAAGAGCGTGGGCAAATGTCTCTGATGGTAACATTTGAATAAACCTTAAGCATAGGACATCAATAAAGTGTATCGGTATTCTCAGTTTAGAGTCCTAACTGAGAACAGAACAACAACAAATAGCATGCACGATACAACAATTTATAAGAATATTTACAATTTTGGGTCACAATATTCTGCTAGTTGAAATTCAGTGCTTAAAGAGGAGAATGAGATTCGATAACATTTATGAGATCGCATAATCTAGGTGAGAGGAGAATGAGTTTAGTCCCTTTTATGCACAGAACAAGAAGACGCCAATATCCCTCGTAGGGATTAGAGCAAGAGTAATTTGGGTGTGTGTGCTTTGTAATCTATCTCGAGGTGTGCGATTCTAAGAGTTTTCACTAATGGTGTATGTTCTTGAGTTGAGCAGTAAGCCGAGATTCGGCAGGTTATTGAAGGATCACATCTGCTTTTGACTAAAAGCATTCCCAGCCTATCCCTGTCATGAGAGCTGAGTTGAGGCTCCATAAGTGCGTTTGGCATGGAAGAGTTGATTATCTGTAATATTCATCCCTATCTTTGTGACATAGTTATGAGATATTTTAAGTGCATTTCAATTATAAGATAGATCAAAGAAGATTGATGCAAATGTAATTGTATGTTTTCCCAAATTAGATTTATTAATAATTGTTTTCTATATTTTATTGACATGCATTATGTTACAAAGAGCACTTAGTTTCCTTTGCATATTTTATTTTGATACTGCTATGTCTTTGAGAAAATTAGAAACATATGAAACAAAACGAGACTGAGATTGTCTAGACTTTAGCCTTCCTTCAATTCAGACAAAGTTCTCCACTTTTTCCCATTAGAGGATTTATGTTTCCAAGTGAATCATAGAGTTGGAGAACTAAAAAAAAAAAAAATGGTCTGACCACTATCATAGGCATTCACAATAAAAATGGTGTCTGCCCTAGTTGTCCTAAGTGGTTCTTGATCTGATTGCAATAGACCCATTTCATTTTGGAGATTTATGTAGTAGTTGTTTTCAAAGGCATCTGGGTGCCCGGATCAACTTTCATTCTGGTGTCCCCATTACCATTCTATGGGAACAGGCTTTGAAGGGGGGGCACTTCTCTATAGGTTTCAGTATGTCGTTAGTAGACTTATTGTTCCTTGTACTAAGAACAATTGTTTTAATGTTTAGTGAACAAATGGTATTTAATTTCCATTCCTAACAAATTTTGGTCTCCAGTACGAGTTAAGTTCTTCAATTCATTTTCTCGTCCATCTGATGGTTCATCGTGTCCATTTTAAACTTTAATTGTCTTATAGCAAATTTTTAAACCACAATATGTTTTGAGTCTCTTTGTTGTGCCTTGCTTTCCTACTTAACTGCTGAGTAAGGCTTGCTCAAAACGATTTAAAATTTTCTCTGAAATTAAAATACCTTCCCCCTAAAACCATATGCATTTTATACGGTAAAATAGTAGTGAATACAAAAATTGAACCGCATCTGTTTAATCCTAATAAATTGAGCATCTAGAGCTAAAAGACCGATAATTAATATGCAAAACAAATAAAAAAAAAG
Organism: Pinus taeda; assembly: GCA_000404065.3. Taxonomy (NCBI): domain Eukaryota; kingdom Viridiplantae; phylum Streptophyta; class Pinopsida; order Pinales; family Pinaceae; genus Pinus; species Pinus taeda. The sequence goes on along the minus strand of APFE030732388.1, from coordinate 44,289 downwards.
TTTATTCACTTTAAAGTTTAGATTTACATTGTGTCTTGAGGCTTGTATTTTGGACCTTGGCCCAAGCCTATCTTCTTGTTGTGAAATGACATAATCTGAGTACCATTCACAGCTTTGCAATCAGAAGCTCACTCAAGCTCCCTTCCTCTTTAACCATATTTTCCCAAATAAGATCAAGGACAATCTCATCCCTTTTCAGTCAATTTGTAATCATAGTTGCAAAGAAAATCCAGTAGTGGGGGCTTTGGATGGAATTTCTGTTATAGTCCACCTTCTGTTGTATATGGATAGTTCTTTCTACATTGTCTGCTAGCAGCCTTTGGGCCTCCTGCTACCATTTCTTTGTCAGTGTCATACTCATATACATAGTTGAATGCAACGGTTTCAACACGGTTTTCAGGTTGAAATTTTATTTCACAATCGATTGAATATTACATCCTTAGAGTTTAATTTGAAAGTCAGCAGCTACAAGCTCAAAAGCCATAGAGTATCAACAGTAAGTGCATATATATACATATAATAAAAACAAACTGAAATGATGTCCAACCATTTTCGGTTAAAAAAAAAACAAATTTCACGACAACCCTCCTTATCTTTGTCATTGTATTTTAGAATTAAAGTTATCCAAAATTAATTTCAAAGTAATTGCTATGGATTTGGTGGAACCTTTAAATTGGTCTCGACGTGCATGATCCTACAACATTTCTTGAACTGATATGATACATTGTGTTTTGTTTGGAATCCACACTTTGCATTGTGCATGATAGCCTTGCCTTCAGACATTCATATCAAGCACGTGCTTTTATGATAATCACAATTTTATTTTTGTGATAGATAGGGCCGAAGGTGAAGCTTTGATTATTGTGTGTGATCATATGCATAATATTATTCGGCATAATTTTTGTCTTCCCATCACATCCACTTGACCGTTACAAGATTTGATATCAACTCCATACTTGTTATCCTTTGATATTTTCCACATGTTAATTTTCCATCCATCTAGGACCTCAATGTGATAGCAATGCATGGTAACTCATGGCATGGGAATGTGTCATTAATCATTAGAAAATGTGGCATATTTGTAACTTTATCCCATTTTATGAGCGATGTTATTTTCTCCCAACCAAAGTGTCAACAACCTTGTATGGTTCGATAGTCACAAGAGATTTCAATAGTTATGTTTAACACAACAATCATTGATATTCCATTTGATTAAAAAGGGCCTAGTTTAAAAATAATCAACATTGATTTTGTTAAATGCAGAAATCTTTGATCATTTTCAACATAAGTTTATTCATATTTTACAAGCGCAGTTTTAGTTTAAAGAGATCAAAGGCATTGATTTTCACTTTGGTTTGAATACATGACATTGGTTGGGTTTGGGTAATCTTACGATTAAAGTAAAAAAATAAATAAAAAAATAAATAAAAATCCATACATTAGATTGTTGGTATAATTTTATGACCCAAGAAAACTCAATTATTCTGAATGGTTAATTTAATGGTATGGTTTTGAATTTATTTATTTATTTATTTACTTTAATCGTAAGGTTAACCAAACCCAACCAATGTCATGTATTCAAACCAAAGTGAAAATCAATGCCTTTGATCTCTTTAAACTAAAATTGTGCTTGTAAAATATAAATAAACTTATGTTGAAAATGATCAAAGCTTTCTACATTTAACAAAATTAATGTTGATGATTTTTAAATGAAGCCCTTTTTAATCGAATGGAATATCGATGATTGTTGTGTTAAACATAACTATTGAAATCTCTTGTGACTATCGAACCATACAAGGTTGTTGACACTTTGATTGGGAGAAAAGAACATCGCTCATAAAATGGGATAAAGTTATTACAAATATGCCACATTTTCTAATGATTAATGACACATTCCCATGCCATGAGTTACCATGCATTGCTATCACATTGAGGTCCTAGATGGATGGAAAATTAACATGTGGAAAATATCAAAGGATAACAAGTATCGAGTTGATATCAAATCTTGTAAGGGTCAAGTGGATGTGATGGGAAGACAAAAATTATGCCAAATAATATTATGCATATGATCACACACAACAGTGAAAGCTTCACCTTCGGCCCTATCTATCACAAAAATAAAATTGTGATTTTCATAAAAGCATGTTCTTGATATCAATGTCCGAAGGCAAGGCTATCATGCACAATGCAAAGTGTGGATTCCAAACAAAGCACAATGTATCATATCAGTTCAAGAAATGTTGTAGGATTACGCATGTTGAGACCGATTTAAAGGTTCCACCAAATCCGTAGCAATTACTTTGAAATTAATTTTGGCTAACTTTAATTCTAAAATACAATGACAAAGATAAGGAGGGTTGTCGTGAAATTTGGTTTTTTTTTTTTAACCGAAAATGGTTGGACATCATTTCAGTTTGTTTTTATTATATGTATATATATGCACTTACTGTTGATACTCTATGGCTTTCGAGCTTGTAGCTGCTCACTTTCAAATTAAACTCTAAGGATGTAATATTCAACCGATTTTGAAATAAAATTTCAACCTGAAAACCGTGTTGAAACCATTGCATTCAACTATGTATATGAGTATGACACTGACAAAGAAATGGTAGCAGGAGGCCTAAAGGCTGCTAGCAGACAATGCAAAAAGAACGATCCATATACAATAGAAGGTGGACTATAACAGAAATTCCATCCAGAGCCCCCACTACTGGATTTTCTTTGCAACTATGATTACTAATTGATTGAAAAGGGATGAGATTGACCTTGATCTTATTTGGGAAAAGATGGTTAAAGAGGAAGGGAGCTTGAGTGAGCTTCTGATTGCAAAGATGTGAATGGTACTCAGATTATGTCATTTCACAACAAGAAGATAGGCTTGGGCCAAGGCCCAAAATACAAGCCTGAATGACCAAAGAAAACTCAATTATTTTGAATGGTTAATTTATTGGTATGGTTTTGAATTTTTTAATTAAACCTGAGTTTACCTCGGTATAATATAGATAGGTATAAAAAATAAAAAATAAATAAATAATAAATAAATAAAATATAAAATTAAAAACAAACCTATGATATTTGATTTTAGCATAATGTTTAAATATTGTAAACAATGTTATTAGAAAATCTATGATAGTTGATTTTGGTATAGAGTTTAAATATTGTAAACAATGTCATTTATAACATAGATTGACATATGGAAATTATGTTTTGCGTAGTAATGTCTTGGTTAATAAATTTAATATTTACATCAATTGTATAGAATTTATATATAATGGGATGTATTAATAATTAAATGTTCATTTCAAAAGTTTTTTTTTTTTTACATGCATACATGAAAAATTATGAGTATATTTTAAAAATATTATTAAATTAATTTGTTTTGAAAAATTTAATAATAACTTGAATTAAATTATAGTTTTCATAAATGTAATTATTGATATAAATATATATTACAGTTTGGATATAATAATTTTAGTTTGTTATCATGATAATTTATCAATTTATTTAGTATTTATGTATGAGTGAGTGAAGTGGAGTGGTCACTGGTCAAAAGTTATGACCACTTAATAGCATCCTTGGGTTTTACTTGAGAGAGGCTATGATTTTTCTTTTGGGGATGAACCTTAGTGATAACAGGGGATGTCACTATCTCTTTCTTTATAGGTGAGGCGTGGTAGGTGTTATAATCAATTTGATTCATCTCGATAGTTTCTATGTAGCTAAAATAAAATTTTCCCACCTTTGCAAATAGAAGACAACTTCCTTGGATTGGGAAGTATGCTTTTCGTTTAATTGGCATAAGTTCCTTATTTAGAGTATTCTTTATTATCTCTCAATTCAATGCTCGATATATTATCAACTACATGATTAGGTCCTTCAATTGTTAGGTCATGTGTCACATCATCTCTAACCAGTTGGGACCCTAGCATCGTCACTTACTAGTTGGGGTAATAAGGATATTATCGGTAATCAATTAATGTGGTGATGTTTCTTGGTTGGCTGAACTCATAGGAACTATTCCTTAAACACTACATACACCAAATATAGTCCTTTAATTTATAATGGAATCCATGGTATAGATACTTTGGGAAATTCTAACCTGTCCACTAGAAAGTAAATCAATTTGGATTTTCACTTACTAAAGAGTCATTATTTCTTGGAATAACCCATATTCAGATCCCAAGTCAAACTAAAATGGTAGATAACTATGACGTCGACCAATGTGAGCTTAGATTGGAGGGATTGCATACCTACTATTAATTTCCTTGAGAAATGGCCAACAAGAACGAAGAAAATGGGGAGCAAACTTAAAAAAATAAAAAATTTGCTTAATTTAAAAATCAGAGATACCTGAAGGTTAGCAACAGTTTCAAGAAGGATTCCTAGGATATGTGTCGTCGTTTTTTCCTTTATGTTCTGAGGACTTCGAGACGAAGTCCATTGTTAAGAGGGGGTGTATGTAGTGCCCACTCTAGTTTCCTGACCTTAATATGACATTATCTTAGATACTTTAGTCTTTGAGGAACTCAAGTTGAGGATCCAGAAACATATCTCTATTATTAGTGAATGTAATGGTTATGCATGTTCTCTATTGATATTATGATGATTGTGGTATAAATGGTTATGTTTGTTATCTATTTGATGTTATGATAATGATAGCCATGATGGATGTGTCCCCTATGTTACCTATTTTCTTTAGTTCAGGCTTAAAATGGACAATGATGTGAATGACTAGAAATTGTCAATGATGCTATTATGTAAACCTTGTTACTGATGATTATTGAGTATGGCAGGAAACCATCAGAGGCACTCGCATATGACGAGTTGATGACAACTGGTTTGATGAAAATTCATATTATTTATCTTTGAAAGTCTAAGTCGATCTTGAAATCTGCCATAGATGTTTAATTATATTCTGATGATATGTTAATGGTTGCAGACACAAATTAGTTGCTTGACCAAATGACTCACATATGGGTGACGAGGTTGTACAGGTGGATGGAACTACATGGGAGGGGTGGGACAGAGTCCCTGATCTCACCCACTAGAACTCCCGCCGTGACTTGGGCTGGAAGGGTTGAAACACCTTCGACTTGAAGATCACGATGCCATGAGGGAAGGTCCCAAAGTTGGGTCGCTCATGAGGAGTTTATCGGGGGGTGCGCATCAAGGCAGATTTCTTGATCCCCGACACCATTAGTCTCACTATAGCAGGCAACATAAGAGATGATATTGGTCTATGACGTTGCACTATACTTTCCCCTCGTAGTCACTGGATGCTTGAAGGGCAAGTGGTGTGGCACCCTTGGAACTTCAGGGGAATTTATTGAAGGGCACGACCAACTTGGCACCCTTGGAATCAAAAATAAACTATTAGGTGTGGCACCCTTGGAACTTCTAGGGAAATTCTTGAAGGGCACAACCAAACTTGGCACCCTTGGAATCATTAAAAAAAAAAAATAAGTATAAGTAAGGAATGAAAACTAGGTAAATTTACATCAAGGGTAAATGATGATTAGATACCAAGGTAATTAAATCAAAAATAAAACTTGGAATAAGGAGGATCATAGGAAGAAATAAAATAGAGTACCTTAAAAACTCTACCCTTCCCATGTTGGGAAATACTAGGTAGATTAGGTAGTTTAATTAGGTAAAAGGGGAAAGACGAACATAATTGTAAGGATAAAGATTAATCCTAAACTAATTAAACCTAATTAATAAAAGAGGAAGGTGAATTAAAATAAGAATAATAAATTAAATTTAGAGAAATGTAGAGAAGTTCCATGTGGCAACAACCAACATAAGAATATCCATCTAAGAGATAAACCTGAGTTAAATTAGGGAGTAGATTGGGGATAAAATATTGACTCATTAATTGAATTCAAGTAATAAACACAATTTAAGGAATAAAAGGGTGGAGATAAAGAGACAACTAGGAGAAGAAATAGGAATCTTGTGAGGTGAGGATAATATTAGTTTTAAATAAAAAAGTTAAGTAAATAATTTTGGGTGACCCTTGATCAGAGAGTGACACATGGGTAGGTGAATAATCGAGCTATTAAATTAAATATATATATATATATATATTATTATATATATATATATATATATATATATAATATATATATATATTATATATATATATGCATGACATGCCAAGTGTCATCTATCAGGACTCTTATAAAAGAAGGGGCAAGCCATGGGAGGGGGGACTTTGGGGGAACCCTATGGTGGGATGGATGATATGATGTGAGAGCAGGATTACGAAGCTATAGTGAGTTTGGCGAGGTAGAGGATTTTTAGAGAGGGGACTCTTGAGCCAAGGTGTTCTCTCCTCTGCCAGCTAGAGCTTTCCTCCATTATACAACCCCATTGCAGCTCGGGGGTCTGCGAGGAAGAAGAGTACCCAAGGAGTAGGCTGGGAGGTTAACCGGTGGGTCTTCGCATTCGGATCAAGTGCGTCATCATTCACTCACAAAAGTGACCGTCAACAAGGGAATACTAGTACCAGTAGAGCAAGCAGAGTCTCGCCTTATGGTGAACGGTACATATGTATTTCATTACTAATTGACCTTAGTTAAAAGTATGTAAATGTTATGATATGTTTCCTAAAATGAGTGTCAACTATGTCTGTGTTGAATAAATTTGAAATCTCAATGCGTTTCTTTCTGGTCGTATTTGCTGTTAAAAAACAAAAAATGTATAAAGTCCTTACAGGTAGAACAACTTGTGCGCCCACCTTTCCCGATGGGTATAGGCATATGTTGTACAATCCACACAAACTCACAGCCTAGAGAATTAGAACAAACCAAAACGACAGGAAGGACTACACGCATTACCAATTCCCCACGACGAGGCATTTGATACGGTGCATGGAGTACTAAACAAGGTTTACCAGATGAAACAAACTGGTTGGGACCTACGTGTCCCAGTGGTTCGATGGGCTTATAGAACCATGAGCAAAAATCTAGCATGCAGATGATTCCAAAGTTACAGAATGGAGTAGAACTCAAGATTTCTTAAGGGAATACCAAGAAGAATCCACATGTAATAGGTCCCATAGTAACGGTATCGTGCAAAGACCAGGACGAAGGAATCACACAGTGATGAGAGGAAGACCATAGAAGGATTCGAGAAGCCATTCAAAGAGGGAACCTTAGGCTTCACGAACTCGAAGAAGATCGGGTACGATTAAGGAAAAGAAGCATGTTGATGGATGTTTAGATCAAAATATTGGAAAATAGGGTCACGCAAGAATGTCTCGTTGATAAACCAAGGATGACAAGGCAAGATACGGATGGTCGTACCACTGCATTGGAATATTGTTGCCAAGAACTTATGATTCTGTTACCATGGCTAACGCTGCACCTTACCAAACATAGTAATGAGGGAAGTGCACCACATAAGATAAAGCATGATGCGCTCGCTGTCATGAGGGCAAGTGAGGAGTGTCCACGTGCTATGCTGGAAGGCGAGTTGCAGTCTCGCATAGGTGGGGCGACCACATGACTAACCGTAGGGAGCCCAATCTCAGTGCTCCAGATGGTTGAAAGAGAGCACAGGACTCTAAATGAGCCTGTTTGGGAACTACGCGGTGAGGGAGGTGCGCACAAAATCAACATGGTACAAGGTTTGCGCCCATGCATGGGGGGCTACACTGCCACATGGGTAGGCTGGGAAGTAACAGTTGAAGTCACTATTCATGATGAGATGTCTAAGGCAAAAGAGAGTGAGTGGAAGGCAATTAAGACATGAATTAAGTGCTAGATTTGGGATGATCTGCTGCCAAGGATGCATTAATGACTCAGAAATGTGGGGAACGGTCAAATTCAAATTCAAAAGATGCTATAAAAGTCCCAAGGCTAGCCACAAGGCAACAATTGTTCACTTGTGATTTGAGCTATTACGAAGAGCATAGAGTGTTGAGCACCAAGTGGTATTTGAGCCCGCAAGTTCATGAGCAACCATAGATTGTTCGGACAAGATGATAACTACCAAGAGAGGTGTGGGTTTTGTAGAGAGTACTACCGAGGAAGCCGCGAAAAGCCCTATGGTGCAGGTGGGGGATGCACTAGAAATTCTGAAATCACCCAAGGCATCAAGGCCCAAGAAGGATACACAGGTAGTGGGACCAATCTGTATGTCCCCACGAAATCTGTGGTTTGGTAAACTTTCCATGGAAGAAAAGGGCAATGTTGTCAACCTGGAGACAAATGATGAGGAGGAGGACCTCCAGGATTTCGTAGAGGAGATAGAGGCAGATGAATAAATGGAATAAGATAACCAACCTGTATGTGCTGCAGTAAACCTGCCCAAGTATGATCCTCCATGAAAAGGAAAAGCTAAAGTACCTAAGGATTTGGATGCTGCTAAAAGTGCACTTCAAACCCTGCTCCTCCCATATGGAATTTTGTTTAAGGGTTCAGTTCTGGGCCGTGTGCCCACAAGGAAATTGGAGGACTAGGACCTCACAGACAGTGAAAAATTTCCCCATTTGCAAATGGAAAACCTCATGAAACAAAGCAAGGAAGGGTCAATTACAGCGCTAGAGCCACAGAAATGGCTACGTGGTGTGGAGAAGAGTGGGTTACTCCACATCTTATGGATTCTGCATTTTCACCATGCACCGATCACAATATTTATCATCAAGCAACTGCTTTTCATAGTGCACGATGGGTACTTATGGTTGGAGGAGCCTATTCCCATCATGATGGAGCTTATTCACAGGATTTCCCAACTTCCCTATAAGGGAAGGGACCCTGCAGAGATAACTGGAAAAAGCCGATATTTGGTGCTCGCAGAGGCCATGAAGAAGAAGTATAAACTGGAAAAGAAGAAGAGAGGCTACGTAATTAGTAGCATTCAAGACAAAGGGGTGCGCACAACCACCCAATTACTGGCCGAGAAGGTGATGAGAAAATGTCGTGGAGATGAGGTACCCACATTGGTTGTTGTGCTAGTAGAGCAATGCAGAGAGGGGGTCCAATCCAACTGGGCCACCTTCCTCTATGAAGAATTCCTCACAACCTACAAGGAAGTTTAGGAGTAGGGTAAGACCTTCCACTACACATGGTTTCTCTTCTCCATCTTACTGGTGACAAGGGAACTACCTAAGGACAGTCAGTTCCCTCCTCTGGAACAAGACTTGCTAGAGGCTGCATCATATGCATTGCTCTAGGCTACGAAGGACGCCATACAGATCTGTGAGACCAAGATTTTCTGGGTGCTCATGGAGGCGAGCATCTGGATGTAGATTAACAAATGGCTGCACCTATCCCCCACGTTATACAACAGTTTGTGAAGCTTTGTAGACTTCAAGGTGAATATGCACAATGTGTATATCAAGGCTCATAAGGATCTGGCGTAGAACTGGACCAAGCTTCCTTTCATCGCAATTGACGATGCCATCTTCTCCGTGCTCAACTCATGGCCTCCCAAGTGGCATGCCCTGGATCTAGTAGAAAAGGATAAAACAATAGCACAGAAGCAGAAGGTTGCAACCAAGCTGCGTGTCATAAATATGGCCCAACAGAGTCACAACGAACAAGTGGCCGCAGAGGTAAGGGCTGCCTGTGAAGTAGAAAAGGTAGTTGAAAAATAGGTAAAGGCCGCCAAAAAAGTAGTAGCAGCACAAGCAACAAGGACCACCATGACGCAGGAGGAAGGACGTCATGACGTATCTACAGGACAAGGACCAGATACAGCAAAAGGCATGTACCTGAGCACAACATCCACTCAACTAAAATAGTCGCACATCACAGAGTGGTCTAGTCCATGAAATAAGGCCAAAGCTTCAAAATTGGACATTGAGCCCATTACATTGACAAAGGGTGACCTCTATGACATCAGTTACAGTGTTCGTGAGGTCACCCGAGAAGCACTCTAGGAAGTTATGACAGACTAATAGGCTACATTGGGGCCCCTAAGGGTGCAACTGCAGGAACTTCAAGCGCGGGCCCCCCAAGAAGGAACAGTCAACACCTAGGATGCCACAGGTGCATCAGCAGCGGAGCAACTATTGCGTGCAAGAATGTACAACACTATAACACTGCCGGAAGGAGCGCTAACAGCGGAAAGAGAGGAGGATCGAGCCACGATGGGTAGGATCAAGGGACTTGGCCTAAACCTAGCTGCCCTTCTGTGGGATACATGATATCAACTACAGAATGGAGCAACCATAGAACTCTGCACTAGGGAACGATGCATAGTGAAGATGCTCAGGGAACAGAGAATCAACATTGAGCAACTTAGTCTCCAATGCGATGAGGTGCTTGAGCATAAGCAAAAGTTGGACAAAATGGTAGAGGAAGCATGTCACTGCATTACAGAGCTAGAAATTGCGATAGACCTTCTAGTTGGAGTGGGAATCCACAAATTTCCCAATGGATTCTGTGAGGCAAAAGAGGAAGCAACGAGGATACAGCTGGACCTCAATCTTCAGATTGCCATACTGCGATTAAAGGCGCAGTCCTCTACACCCCTGGAAGTTAGGGAATAGTGCATTGCAGGGAAAATTTTAAGAATCCCCCCTAAATTTACATGTATAATAAATGGGCGAATCTCCATGGTATATAGGAAAAATGGAAGGCAATTTTATCAATAATATGATATGTATATATAATTTTTTG
>APFE030732388.1:18064-28953 GCA_000404065.3 Pinus taeda | reverse complement strand
TTTATTTATTTACCATACCTCTCATTTATTTATATTTTTATTAATTTACCATACCTTTTTTTATAATATGGTATTTGGGCCTTTGGCCCATAGGATTCACTTAAATAAAACCTATTCTTGAAAATGGGCGATTGGATTCACTTAAATAAAAGCTATTCTTGAAAATGGGCGAATGGAAGGTTGTAACTCCTAATTTCAAGGGCTAAATTTACCTTTTTTACCCTCTCCCTTAAAATAAGGTGGGATATTTGAGGTGATTTGTAAAAATGTACTATGATACAAAATATTCGCACACTAAAAATTTAAAACCCCTTAATTTCGCCAAAGGGCGAACATTCGCCCCTACAATCACCCCTAGTGCATTGGCACTATTTAGAAAGGGTTGGAATAAATAGGATAGGTAGTACAGAACTGCACCAATATGTTGGAAGAATCCTTTGCAGTCCTCACTTCATTACAGGAGGACCCCAACATACAGCACCTGGATACAGAGGCACGAGAGCTTCAAGTATAGTATGACAGTGTGTGCGATATGGCATAGACAGTTGTCCTGACCCAAAAGCTTGTGAAGCTACAACAAGCAAAGGCATTGAAGGAACAGGTGGATGTCGCGCAACAGAAAGAGGTAGTCCTGAAAGCACGCATCTAGCCTTAGATTGATGAGGGCTTCCTCATCACTACATACATAAAAGGAAATCTTGCCTAGATGAAGGCAATGCATGCCTTAAGACAGGTAGTTGCCCATGATAACAAGACCTTGACTGAAAGAGTAGAAAAGATCCAACAGATTGTAGATCAGTGCGCCACAGACCTCAGGGAAGTGAAGGAATGGTTGGAAGGGCTCCATGCCAAGATCGCCGCACTAGTAGAGTCACTCAGGATGAGTCTTGTTGATTGTGTTAGGGGCCTACTAGGTATGGAATCCCCCCCACAGCAGGTTCCGGGGCTCAAAGCCCAAGTTTTGGTCAAAGATTGTGTAGAACTCCACGAATTGCGAGTGCGGAGCGCGAAGTGTACAATTAAATCATAGAGTTGTCTACCCCACGCTTTCTATTGTAAATTAGCGTAAAGTCAGCCTACCCATGGTTTGCGGACCATGGGATTGTATAAATAGAGCAAGGCTCTAAGTTATAAAGTCAAGGACGAATAGCAAGAATAGTGAAGGAATGGTTTGAGCTTAGAGTAGAAGTCTAAGTGTCTTAGGTTGTAGTCGTAGGAAGAGGCTTTGAAGCTAAGCGCACAGAGGCCTAGTAGAGTTTGTAGCTAAGTGCGTGGACCCTACAGCTGAGTGCATAGGGTAGAGTCAAATTTGTAATCGGGATAGAAAGCTAATAAAGAGAAGTTGATTCCTAATTCTGTTTATTTGTTATGCTTATCTTCTTTATGTTTATGAGCATTTATGTATTGCGCACACTGATATAAATGCTGGATATGATGTAATAACCATAAATCTTACACACATAAGCTATGTAACTAGTCAATAAGAAAGGAACTTGGGTATTATATGGGTCATGCCCTGAGCAAGGCTGCGTCAAAGCTACACAATAGGTCGCGAAGGGATCACAAGTGCACGCAACAATAGGTTAGACTGTGGACATCCAGAAGCCCATTAGACATCTCTAGGTTGCAAAAACCTAGCTCTAGAACCATCCCATACTACTTCGGGTGAGACCTTAGTCCCTTGTGTTAGAGCCTAGATTTGCCTCAGGCTAAAAAGGCAAGGTTCTAGGTCCACATCAAACCATGCGCAGCCTCGTAGCTAGCCCTACGAGGACAGGAGAGGGCTCTCTTCGGGTCAAACTCGGCAAAGATATTCGATGGGGCTTGAGATGACTAAAATAGAAGCTAATGTTAGGCTACATATAAAGTACGAGGGTTCGATTTGAGTTTTTATGAGTTTTTGTGTTGAAACAGGGAAAGGCAAATTTGGGCTTGGGGATTGAGGCACAGTTTTTGCAGAGGTCTGAATGGGGAAAGGAAGGCGATTGTCTTGATGATTTTAAAGGGAATGAATGGGTATATCAGACTGGTGAGGATCCAAGGAGAGCAATAAGGTGTCAAGGATTCTCCTTAAACAGGTGAAAACATTGAAAATCAAACAAATTTAAAGGCAGAGCATAACAATCTATGGATTCTACCTTAACACTTCATTTGTTCAATTGCAGAAGATGAGAGAAGGAAAATGATACACATAACAACTTACAATTACTGAGAGAAGCACACCATCAAAACATAAAGTCACATGGATCCCAAACAGTGCTACAAAACCCTAGTCTTTCCTTAGCCAAAAATGCAGAGAAAATATGTACAATAGTATGCCAAAGCAATCCCAAGTGTCCAACCCTGAAAATGGCTTAGAGATTACATGATATAGAATAGCTAAAACCATTCCCTTGCCTCTAGGGGTCGAGATCATCATTTTAGGATCTCTTTCAACCAATTCTAAACCAAACACTGAAATCTAGGCAATCAAAACAACTTGACTCTATAAGGTAGGAAATTGATTCATTCATTAAATTTTCACTTTTTAATGAATGAATCCTCTAGAAAAAGTAAAAATATGCAAATATTACATCATGATCCTTCAATTACATGAATATAGGTCAATAATTACATCACAAAGCAAAACTAGTCAAACTGGCTGAATTTCTGAGCTGGAAGGTGAAAAATTGGGCAAAAATCCTCTGTGCACCGTGCCAAATCCTCTGTGCATAACGCCACTTTGGAGCTGAATTTTAGGAACTTCCTGAAGTCCAAATTGAGTGCAAGATAGCTTGTTGGAAATCCCTTCCTGTCTACTTTCCAACCCAAGTGGAATTTTTCAGTTTGGTGCCCATTTTCCCCTCCAAAACTTCAATCGCCCAAGACTGCTTCCTGTGTGTTTAAATAGGGGCAGTGAGGTCATTTTTTGAGTGTTTTTTGACCTTTTGGGGACTCAAAATTTGCCCAAAATTCTTGGCCATGCACCTGAAGTCATGGTTTTGCATGCAAAATCTAGAAATATAAACTTTTTTCCATTTGGAGCTCCCTAGGAGAAGTGCGTGCCAAGTGGTGTGGGGCATAGGGAGAAAAAGTCTGTTTTTAGTGCCAAAATTTGTCAAAATATCAAAAATGCCCCAAATTTCTTGAAATTTTGGTTGGATCTTCTTCATCAATTGTCATGCTGGGCTAAAGAGGCTTCAACCAATATCTGAAGGCGATCATGCTCCTTTTGCCTCTTTTGCTTCTTTATTGCCTTCCTCAATTTCGCCTTTAGACTCCTTATTCTCGCTTTGGAACTCATGTTTCGGGCCATATAATGATAAGTCATGTGCCTTAACATGGTTTTCTCCCTATTAGCCTTCACCAACAACTTCTCTAAGTGAATGTTCACTTTCTCTAAAACATACTCTCGGTCCTCGTCCCTTTGCTCAATAGGCTTGCCTTGTGCCGCCATGATGTGCTGGTGTATGAAACTGTGTATTGCTCTTGTGTAATGTAGTTGGATTCTGCCACCAAGGGGAAAAAATGCAACAAGGGACTATTAGGAAGGGGAAAATAGTAAGGGATTAGGGGATATTAGGATAAATTTTATTAGGGAAAGGTAAGAAGATTTGAGGGGTTTTATGTATAGGGTTAGGAGATTTTTTGTAAGGGCTAGGGTTTTGGGGTTTGGGATTTGAATGTTGGAAAGAAAATGTAGGAGAAGGAATTGATGAGTTTGGTGGGGGTAGGAAATGATGAAACAAGGGAGAAATGGGGAAGGAGGAGTGACCTTGGTAGCAAAACAAAGATTAGCAATCTTCCTTTGAGGCAATTTAGAGGTAGGGTTTCAAGTTTTTTGTTTCAACCATTACCATCCATCAGCCACCATACCCTACCAAAAACTTGAATGAAACACACAAATGGAGGCTCTACCTACTTGTGGAATGAAGAATTTGAATTTTGGAGGAAGATTTCAATGAATTTTAGACTTTTTAGCCCAATGCGTCGCGCCCTTTTGAATGAGCCTTTTGGAGGCCTTGCGAGTGTCCAAATCGGGTGCAGGATAGCGCGTTGGAAAGGTAATTGAGTATAATTTCCAACCCAACTAGAATGGTTCAATTTTGAATTCATTTTCCCTATCAAAAATCAAATCTCCCAAGACTGGTCAAAATGTGCCAAATGAGGCTGCGTCAAGGCAGAGTGCTTTTGCAGTCAACTTCTGAAGGTGTTCCTCAACTCTAAATTGAGCTCATGATAGCTCATTTGAAATACCTTTATGTCTAGTTATCATTTTACTCATCAAAAAAGTCATTTGGCCAACCAAGCTAAGAGAATACGTGATTTTCCCAAGGTCACTTCAGAGGTGCATCAATTCTCCCGAGGCAATAGTATTTTCTATAGTTCTCTAAAACCATGACCCCTGTGTAAAACTTGAAGGAGATGTTTCTTCCTTGGCCTGGTTTGGACAAAAACCTCTCTCATGTTTCCAAAATTCATCTTTTATTGCTCAGAAATATCATTTGAGTAAAAGCTACCCCGATGTGTGGAACAAGGGATTTGTTGAAATGAAGTGAAATGAAGGGGATAAGGGGCTTCTAAATTCTTGAGAAAATTTTTGGAAGTGGGAAAGGATGTTAGGTAGTAGGGGAAAGTGGAATCTCAGAAATGGAGTGAGGGGAAGGGGTCCAAAAGGGAAAAACACAGGCCTAGCCTAGAAAATAGGGTTTGTAGCAAGAAACTAGGGTTTGTGCAAAAATGAGTAAATTAGGGGATCTCAGTGATGGGAACTATTTAATAAGCTACATTAAGGATAGGAGAAGGTGTATGAACATCATGATACAGGTTTTGCCGATGATTTGACCATCCAAGAGAAATTTCCTTCAAAACACTAGGAGAGGGAAATGAACCTTGCCTAAGCACAATTGACGCAGTGTAAAATGACCCAATGGAACTTGACATGATGATGAAAACCCTTTGAATGATGGTACACTCAACTGAATGATGACATGGATCAACATTTGGACAATTTTGATAGGAGTAAAAGAAAACCCTAGACCTTATGCCTAGTGACCAAATTTTGCTTGAAGACTCATTGAAATGACAAAATTTGACCTTGACACCTTGAAATCACTTTGTAAGAGCATGTTTGATCACTGGAGGAAGGCTGCAAAGACTGACACTAACATTGGATCCAATGGGGATGGTAGCTCCTTAGAGGTGCCAAGAACTACAAATCTTTGGAAAGCAGACAGTGCCTTCATCCATTGGGCAATGGAGTCAAAAACTCAAGCTGAAATGCATGACTGAAAACTGATGACTTGACGACACACATTGACTCTCACTCAACTAAAAAATGACTCAATACGTAACACAACCGACAAACTGGAAATGATGCTCAAAGTGGAGCTTATTTAATACAACCTACTCTAACAATGTCATTCATCACCTGATCAAGTGAAATGAAACAACCAATGCAACCAAGTAAGTATTCTGGCAGCTGTTTGTATTCTCTGCAAATGTTTGCTTATGAAGGACAAGAGAGAACTACTGAAAGGAAACTCCCATGAAAAGTTAGAATCAAGTTGACTGCTGATAAACTTGCACGAAGCATGAATTGACTGGATGACTTTAAGAATACTGTGAAAGGATCTTCATAAACATCGCTATTGATTTCCATTAACACATTAGTCCAAGTAATCTTCATAGCTAGATATTAAGAATTTCCTCACATCGGTGCTGTCTTTCTTTGGTGATAGTAGCAGGCTGTCAAAAGGATCCTGAATTTCATGGATAACCAAACTTTGTTGCTGATTCCAAACAGAACAAAAATATCCTTTATCAATATCCTCATATGACTACAAATTTTGATCTATGCTTTGTAATGAAAAATATGTTAAATAAGACAATGAAGGGGACCTTTGAATCAGATTATTATCAACATTCTCTTCTGTCACATGGTTAGCCAATGGGGAAGAAAGATTGTTGATTTCCTACAGGCTGCTCATTTGAAGATTTACTGTGCAATTTACCATTCAAAAACAGAAATGATTCAAAACAGAAAGGTAGGGAGTCATCCTGTATCATTTGATCATATGTGCCAGCTTCCATGTCTTCATGTGCAACTTGACAATCAATGGCATTCGGGGATTGCAAATATGGATATGAGAAGTATTGAACAAGGTTTTGATTGCTCTCAAGATGGTCCAAATCAAGACTTATCGATGATTGACTTCTAATTGCATGAATGTTGTCTCTGATGAACTGAAACGAAGCAAAACAAAAAGGCAAAGACCCTTCACTTACTTCAAAATTTGTTGCATGTTCCTCATCACTGTCATAGCTGATATGCATTGGTTGATCACTGTACTCAAGCTGCGGAAAGTGAACTTCCTCCTCCCACAAACTAGCTGATTGTTTGTTTGCAAGATTAGCTTCTATTTGGAGAACATAATCGTCATCATACTGATCAAACTGGGGAAAATCATCAAGATACAAGATATCATCAAGCATGCATGTCATATCAATAGATCTCTCTTCTCCAAGATGATCTATAAAACAATCATTATTAGATCTATGACAACTAGGATAAGAAACAAAATGTTTTGGATCAGAAAATTTTTCTTCTTCAATCAGCGAGCGATGGGCTTGAACATCATAATCATTCCTTGTTGTGATTCTTTGCATCATCTCTTCCACTTCACTCACCAAAATGTCAAGCTTTACCTCTAGAGATGTTGATTCCTCCAAATCTATGTTTTTCGTCTCTTCTTCTTTCAACCATACCTGTCGGATCAACATATGTGCCTCTACATTTACTGCACTGTTCTGCATCTCGTGAAGTGTTGCAATATTCCTTTCTCTTAGCCGAAACTCCATTTCCGGATCAAAGGCACCCGGTAGTAAAAGAGAGCAGATCTAGGAGGAGGCATTCTATCAACTGGCATCGAATAATAAACTTGGTTAAATCTAGCAAAAAATTGTTGTACTGTTTCCCCGGGCAGTCTTTTCAGCTCGTTATGCTCTTCTATAATCAAGAAAAGGTTCTGTCCAATCACCCACCTGTCGAGGAAAACTTTGATGAATTGCTGTAAATCTGAGATGCTCGCATCAGGCAGGGTTTTGAACCAACTCTTGACTTTGCCTTGCAAAGAAAGAGCAAAAAGCCTTATACTGACATCTTTGTCATCAACCTCAAAAAGGTCAAGGAAAGACTCAAAATTTAGCACATGTTTCTCAGCATTGACATTCATACATTCATCGTCAAATCTCGGCAAATATAGGTAATAATTTGCAGGGAAAGC
This sequence comes from Pinus taeda, assembly GCA_000404065.3. NCBI lineage: Eukaryota > Viridiplantae > Streptophyta > Pinopsida > Pinales > Pinaceae > Pinus > Pinus taeda. The sequence goes on along the minus strand of APFE030732388.1, from coordinate 21,688 downwards.
ATGGAGAACATAAGGTAAAACAAGAGGTTTATACCTATCTGGGATTTTACAAGGTGTAGGAGTATGTATAGAATGTTTAGAATCAGTCTTGGTCTCTTTAAGCTCATCAATTTGAAGAAGATCATCACAAGATTCAGAAGAAGGGTCTTGATCAAGCTCAAAGGCATGCAAATCTTTGGTATTTACAATCTTCAAAGGGAAGGAATCAAATGCAGGCCAAGGATCTCTTCTCAAATACAATATACTTTCCAAAGCCTTCTTGACATTCTCGGGAAAAGAGAAGAAATAATTTACAACAAAGAACAAAATGTCTTGAATGAAATGCCAACTTGAATACCTGATCTCTCCATATTGTCCTTTCATGTTTCTGTTGGTCAGGTTCATTCTCCAGTGGAGTCTTTGGATCTGATCTCGAAAATTGATTTGGAATCGCCAGGTGAATGATTTCAGCCTTTCCAGCGTCTAATCGTTGTCCACCATCAACAATTAGATCTGAACTTGATACTTGTACTAGGATGATCGTTTAGATCAGATGTTCAGTTTATAAACTAGACCGAAGATTGACTGAAGTAGCATTCATCTACTTTCGCTAATGCAAAGCAAGAGCGTTTCAAAGGCTACAGGCTCCGTCTGTAGTCTACAAAGCTAAACAATGAAAATAAACTTTCTTCCCCAGTGGAGTCGCCACTATGTTAGAGCCTAGATTTGCCTCAGGCTGAAAAGGCAAGGTTCTAGGTCCACATCAAACCACGCTCAGCCTCGTAGCTAGCCCTATGAGGACAGGAGAGGGCTCTCTTCGGGTCAAACTCGGCAAAGATATTTGATGGGGCTGGAGATTACTAAAATAGAAGCTAATGTTAGGCTACATATAAAGTACGAGGGTTCGATTTGAGTTTTTATGAGTTTTGTGTTGAAACAAGGAAAGGCAAATTTGGGCTTGGGCATTGAGGCACAGTTTTTGTAGAGGTCTGAATGGGGAAAGGAAGGCGACTGTCTTGATGATTTTAAAGGGAATGAATGGGTAGATCAGACTGGTGAGGAACTAAGGAGGGCAAGAAGGTTTCAAGGATTCTCCTTAAACATGTGAAAACATTGAAAATCAAACAAATTTAAAGGCAGAGCATAATAATCTATGGGTTCTACCTCAACACTTCATTTGTTCAATTGCAGAAGATGATAGAAGGAAATGATACACATAACAACTTACAATTACTGAGAGAAGCACACCATCAAAACATAAAGCGAAATGGATCCTAAACAGTGCTGTAGAACCCTAGTCTTTCCTTAGCCAAAAATGCAGAGAAAATATGTACAATAGTATGCCAAAGCAATCCCAAGTATCCAACCCTGAAAATGACTTAGAAATTACATGATATAGACTACCTAAACCCATTCCCTTGCCTCTAGGGGTCGAGCTCATCATTCTAGGAGTTGTTTCAACCAATTCTAAAGCAAGCATTGAAATCTAGGCAATCAAAACAACTTGCCTCTATAAGGTAGGAAACTGATTCGTTCATTAAATTTTCACTTTTTAATGAATGAATCCTCTAGAACAAGTAAAAATATGCCAATATTACTTCATGATCCTTCAATTACATCAAGATAGGTAAATAATTACATCAAAAATCAAAACTAGTCAAACTAGCTGAATTTCTGAGCTGGAAGGTGAAAAATTGGGCAAAAATCCTTTGTGCGCCACACCAAATCCTCTGTGTGTTGTGCAACTTTGGAGCTGAATTTGAGGGACTTTCCAAAGTCCAAATTGAGCTCAATATAGCTTGTTGGAAAGCCCTGCCTATCTACGTTCCAACCCAAGTGGAATTTTTCAATTTGGTGTCCATTTGACCCTCCCAAACTTCAATCTCCCAATACTACTTCCTGTGTGTCAAAATAGGGGCAGTGACATCATTTTTTGAGTGTTTTTTGACCTTTTGGGGACTCAAAATTTGCCAAACTTCTTGGCCATGCACCAGTAGTCATGATATTTCATGCCAAATCTAGAAATATAAATTTTTTTCCATTTGGAGCTCCCTAGGAAAAGCGCGTGCCATGTGGCGTGGCGCATAGGGAGAAAAAGTCTGTTTTTAGTGCCAAAATTTGTCAAAATACCAAAAATGCCCCAAATTTCTTGAAATTTGGGCTGGAGCTTCTTCATCAAGTGTCATGCTGGGATAAAGAGGCTTCGGCCAATATCCAAATATGATCATGCTCCTTTTTCCTCTTTTGATTCTTTATTGCCTTCCTCAATTTCGCCTTTAGACTCCTTATTCTCGCTTTGGAACTCATGTTTCGGGCCATATAATGATAATTCATGCGCCTTGTTATCTCAAAATCAGATCCTGATAGGCTGCTGGTCAGGTTGACTCTAAGTAACTATTTCAAACCTACTTTAGGCTGAGGCTTAGCCTCCTCAACCTGAGAGGGCTCTCTCTAAATGGGTTAATGATTTTGATTATAGATAAGATGGCTAACTCTTGTAAAACAACTGTGAAAAGTATGAATGGTGGAAACACATTAACAACTATCCATTGGGCTTATGGAGTCAATAACATCTCAATATAACAATAAATTCAACCTTACATAGAAGTCAGGGCATTCAGCATTTAAACATTCAGAACATAAACTCATATAGGACCACACAGTTTATAAATGTATACAGGAAGTCAGAGCACATTCAGTGAATTCTGAGTGATTATACATCCATACCACTGCAAGAATTAGGAAAAGGACAACATCACATATTCTGAACATAAAGATCCCTCATGAATCCTGAGAAGTAAAGCCAAACTTGTATTACTGAAACAAAGTTTTACATAAGCCAAATACCAGCCTTTTCATAAAATTTCCAACCCTTTGCTAATTCGACCTCTTACTCTATATAAATCATTTACAATTAGGATTCCATCATCCATCATCAAGAGAATTCGAATTTTCCATCAGTGACACCTATTCTAACCATAAAACAAACCATTAATTAGAACTAGCTATTAACTAGGAGTGCTAGTGACCTAATACAACTAGGAGTGTAACTCCTTATCATGATTACAACAACCTTATCTAAGCATTTAAAGCCTTATTTGAAAACTTGCAACCTCAATAAGTCGATTTGATGAAGCCTCCCACGTGGTCATCTGACTGCTGAAGACAAACCCTAGAAACTAGGGAACATGTTTCCCTGTTTTTAGGTTTAGGATCTCTGAAAATGGCACGTGGGATAGAGCCTTTATCTCCTCAACCATGACACATTTTTCAAAACTGAAGGAGGTTTTTGTAGTCTAGGATGTCTAGAACAAAAACCTCTTTTTTTTTTTAAAATACTTTTCCAGCTGTCCAGACTCGATCCTTGATGTTCCTAGAAACTAGGAGACTGTCCCTTGCTCTGTTCTGGCTGAAAAATGGGTCTTGGGACAGAGCTCATAACTTCTCACAATAACGACGTATTTAGAAACACTGAAGGAGGCTTTTGTGAACCAATCCATGCTGAACAAAAACCTCTCTTGGCTTTTTGAAAAACCTTCCCTACCTCCCAGAATGTGTCTTTGAAAAATAGGTGTAAAACAAAGAAATATGCATGTGAAAAATTGCACCTACAGCAGTTTCGTAGTGCAACTTTGGTCCATCATT
>APFE030732388.1:4422-17898 GCA_000404065.3 Pinus taeda | reverse complement strand
AACCCATACATAATCATAACTGAAAATACTTGGCTCCTTTTTTGAAATTTGAAAAATGACTTGACCAAGACTGACTTACAACTTTGAAACCATACAAGTTGTCCAAATTGTTTTTGAAATTTTTTCAGTGATAACACGCCTTAACATATTTTTCTCCCTATTATCCTTCACCAGCAACTTCTCTAAGTGAATGTTCACTTTCTCTAGAACATACTCTCGGTCCTCGTCCCTTTGCTCAATAGGTTTGCCTTGTGCCGCCATGATGTGCTAGTGTATGAAACTGTGTATTGCTCTTGTGTAATGTAGTTGGATTCTACCACCAAGGGGAAAAAATGCAACGAGGGACTGTTAGGAAGGGAAAAATAGTAAGGGATTATGGGATATTAGGATAAATTTTATTAGGGAAAGGTAGGAATATTTGAGGGGTTTTATGTATAGGGTTAGGAGATTTTTTGTAAGGGCTAGGTTTTTGGGGTTTGGGATTTGAATGTCGGAAAGAAAATGTAGGAGAAGGAATTGATGAGCTTAGGGGGGGGGTAGGAAATGATGAAACAAGGGAGAAATGGGGAAGGAGGAGTGACCTTGGTAGCAAAAAAAAATATTAGCAATCTTCCTTTGAGGCACTTTAGAGTTAGGGTTTCAAGTTTTTTGTTTCAACCATTACCATCCATTAACCACTATACCCTACCAAAAACTTGAATGAAACACACAAATGGATGCTCTACCTACTTGTGGAATGAAGAATTTGAAATTTGGAGGAATATTTCAATGAATTTTAGGCTTTTTAGCCCAGTGCGCCGTGCCTTCCCAGTGCGTCGTGCCAGTGTATTTTTTGCACTATGGAGGGCAGCCCAATGCGCCGCGCCTTCCCAGTGCGCCGCGCCCTTTTGCAGGAGCCCTTTGGAGGCCTTCCCGATGTACAAAGTGGGTGAAGGATAGCTCATTGGAAAGGTATTTGAGTCTTATTTTCAACCCAACTATAATGTTTCAATTTGGAGTTCATTTTCCCTATCAAAAATCAAATCTCCCAAGACTGGTCAAAATGTGCCAAATGAGGCTGCCTCAAAGAAAAGTGCTTTTGCAGTCAACTTTTGAAGGTGTTCCTCAACTCCAAATTGAGCTCAGGATAGGTCATTAGAAATCTACTTGTGTCTAGTTATCCGTTTACACATCAAGCAAGTCATTTGGCCAATCGAGTGAGGCAAAAACTTGATTTTCGCAAGTTCACTGCAGAGGTGCATCAATTCTCTTGAGGCAATTGTATTTTCAACATTTCTCTAAAACCATGACACCTGTGTAAACAGTGAAGGAATTTTTTCTTCCTTGGCCCATTTTGGAAAAAAGCCTCTCTCATTTTTCCAAAATTCATCTTTTATTGCTCAAAAAACATCATTTGAGTAAAACCTACCCCGATGTGTGGAACAAGGGATTTGTCGAAATGAAACGAAATGAAGTGGATAAGGGGATTCTAAATTCTTGAGAAATTTTTTTGAAGTGGAGAAGTATGTTAGGAAGTAGGGGAAAGTGGAATCGCAAAAATTTATTGAGGGGAAGGAGTCCAAAAGGGCAAAACACAAGCCTAGCCTAGAAAATAGGGTTTGTAGCAAGAAACTAGGGTTTGTGCAAAAATGAGTAAATTAGGGGATCTCAGTGATAGGAAGTGTTTAATAAGGTAAATTAAGGATAGGGGAAGGTGTATGAATATCATGATACAAATGTTTCCGATGATTTGACCATCCAAGAGAAATTTCCTTCAAAACCCTAGGAGAGGGAAATGAACCTTGCCTAGGCACAATTCAAGCAGTGTAAAATGACCCAATGGAACTTGACATGATGATGACAACCCTCTGAATGATGGTACACTCAGCTAAATGATGACACAGATCAACATTTGGACAATTTTGATAGGAGTAAAAGAAAACCCTAGACCTTATGCCTAGTGACCAAATTTTGCTTGAAGACTCATTGAAATGACAAAATTTGACCTTGACACCTTGCAATCACTTTGTAAGAGCATGTTTGATCATTGGAGGAAGGCTGCAAAGATTGACACTAACAACTTGCTCCACGGGCTGTTGCCGAAAGGGCCCGTAGTACTGGGATTTTCTTGGATAAATCATCTCCGAACCTGGGTTAGGCCCCACTAAGCCAACATGAAGGAAAGACTAAAGCCTTGGCTGGAGGAAGCTTAAAGAGTCACAGGAAATATTGAAGGCAAGCTTGCGACTCTGCAAGTGATGTAACAAAAGCTTTAGGCTAATAGTGTAGGAGCAGTGACCGAGCAAACAATTGATGACTTTGCATTTTGTGTTTGCGGAGTGTGAAGGTGTCATGTGTCATAAAGGGTAGTCTGCCCTTAGTTTTGTAAAGAAAAGTTAGTTGTAAGAGATCCACCCATGGTTCGCAGACCATGGGATTGTATAAAAAGAGCTAAGCTCTAAGTAGTTTTAGAGACATACAATGTAAGAGAGTCATAGCTTGCAAGTAAGAAGTCTAAGTCTTGGGTTGTAGCATAGGTAGAGGCTCTGCAACTGAGTGCGCAGAGGCCTAAGGTAGAAGTTCGTAGATGAGTGCGCAGACCCATGTAGTTGTGTGCACAGGTCGGACAAAGTATGTAAACACTTGGAAGATATCAATAAAGAGAAATATTTGGCAATTCCTGTGTCTTTTTTCTGTTAATGCATCTTGATATGTTATGTATTAACTTCCTTTATTATGCCTATGTGATTCACGAATGAATACATTTACATTGCATAATTAAAAATAATTACGATTATATGTTTATGCAGTCTTAACTATAATTATTTGATAAGATAAGCAAGTCACTTAGATTAATTGGGGAATCTACATGGCATACTGCCATAGTGGTGTGAAAGTACCTGAGTAGCAGGCAAGGGCTACGCGAAGGTAGATCATACCCTTTCGCAGAGGTATTGAAGGACAAAATAAAGGGCTTGTCTTGTAAGCCCTAGAGTGAAGTGACCTACAAGAAGGTAGGGATAAGGGAATCAAACGACATCACAACCATCTCAGGGTGCATAAACTTGGTTCCAACATCCCCCCATATAGCTTCGGGTGAGACTTCGATCCGCGCTCCGTGGGTTGATGCCGAACGGGACAATAGTGTACAGATTTGTTTGGATAATTAATGTTGAAACTAGGCCAGGCCCCCTAAAGCCAACAAAAATCTATTCCAACTAATTACCAACCATATTACTATTTATATCTTCTTCACTGTCAAAGTCGGTATGATCATCTTCACATTCTAGAGGTTAACCAACTGGTGGCCCTTCATCTTCCTCGTCAAAAGGCCCAAACAAATAAGGTATTTCAACAGATTCTACCAAATCAACCAATGATATGTTAATGAAATATTAAACTTAATAAAATAGTATATATTGAGTGATTTTTTTTCTTCTTCTTGCATACTTATGAGTAAAAAGACTAGATATGGAAAGTATTAGAAACTTTTTCATGTACTGTTGGGTGAATGGTCCAAGAACTTCCAAAAACTCTTGTGTAATCTTGTGCTATTTGGCTAAGCCAACATTACCCACATTATGCAAATAAAATTGCATGTCACCAGTCCCAGGCCTTAATCACCTGATCCATGGTGAAAAGCTTCTTAAACCAAGGTTTAAGGTTTCTTAATTAAATCTCATACGAGAACATTTATTTGACTATTCAATAGTCTAACCCTCAATTAACCTTTGAGCGGAACTTAATTCAGCTCTTCTTAACCTTTGGTTAATTCTACACCCCATGCATATTAACCAAACCCCACTCTTAACTTTGGTTATATTCAAACTTAACCCATAAAACCTTTATCCGCTTTATTTCTATTATAATTCTTATATAATATAAATACACATAAAATACACGTAATCCTTACCTTTCCGCCAATCCACGACCTTTATCAGGTTCAATCCTCCACCGTTGATTTCACTCCATCAGATCAATGGTTGTTGCGTCATGTCACAACTTAAACCCATTCACCCACTGGAACCCAAATCACTTAACTTGCATTAATAAACTTCGTGGGTCCGCTTAGGCCCAAGCGTTATCAGCTTCAATCTCTACCATTGATCTCATCATTTAATCAATGGTTGATGGATTCCCCTAATCTTCCTTTCAAGTCCTCTAAGCATCGCACATCAGATTTTTTTTAAGGCCAATATTCATTCACTCATTAAATATTGCGATGTGAAACTAATCAGTGATTCTCCACCATTTGATCATGGCACACTTGATCCAAAGACCAACAAAAATATTGAACAAGCCACTTGCACGAGGATTACCTGCATGATAAAGTGGTTTCCTCTCTCCTCTGATGTGCTACATGTCAACTGCTAAATGGAATCGGGTGACCACCCCGAAATACCACTTACCACTTTTTCTCCACCCGATAAACAACTTTGTTGTTAAAACAACCCTTCTTCCTTGAATATTGCATGAGATGATTGGTGCGATGACAGTTAGATATAAGATGCTATCAAATCTACAGTTTCAGGACTTCAACTAGCACATGGATAAAAAATGGCCTTAATCCTCATAGTTTACTATGATCTACGAGGTTGAATATGAGATCGATGGCTAGGAGTGAGTGTGAGACATCAGCCATGATCAAGGAAATTCTTACTCTTTTACCCTCGGAATTGCTAATCATCGTCGATCTAATAGATCTGTCGATCTAACGATCTAGGTCTATTACTCCACCATTCTTCTTTCGCCATTAATATCCATCAATATAAATGATCTGATGGCTCCTGTGCATGTTTTACTTCCTTCATTCGTGCCTTTACTTTCTTCGTGTTTACGTGATTTCTCAAATTTCCTTGTGGTTTCAGGTTCCTCCAGGGTTTTCTGGTCTTTGATTATTCTGCAACACAATTCCCTCTCGATTTAACTCCATGTGCTCTTAGACACTGTCACTCCTGAGCTTCACATTGATCCTTCAATTGGATTCAAGGGATATAATACGATCCTTCATATCACTTCTTCTCTGTCTTCTTCTCGAATTCCACCTACAACCTCTGTTACACAGAGCTTACTCTATTTCACACATATTATAATTAAATTACTTCACACACACACATAAACTCATAATCAAGTTGTTTGTATTAATAAACAGGTATTTACACAAAAACTCTCTCCTTGGTATAATCTTCTGTATCAGTGGCCTCTGTTTTCTTAGCTGCCGGTAGGCTTACAGTCAAACTTGTAACTAGCTAACCAGCTAACTAATTAACTTGACTAACTCTTTCTCTGCCTTTTTGGCTTACATTCTATAACCAGTTCTTGGTTTAGATCCATAAACTTCTGAACAAAATCCTAAAATATCTTCCTTATCTCTAAGAATCCTCTCTAATCCACAAAATCATGAACTAACTCCTAATCTAAGTTTTACAATTAATTCTCAAATCTCTCAATCTCTCAACTATCCTAATTCTCTAATGTTCTCCTACATTCGAGAACATTTACAAATATGCCTCACTATACTTAATTAAATCCCTATTCTAGCTTCTCTCATTAAAATCACTCAAAACCTTAATAATTACATTAATTTTAACACTTATAAACCCACTTCCTTAAAACACTAGACCCCCCTATGTCTACTAAAATACAATGATTCTTTTGAGCTGAATGCTCCTGCATCATCTTGTCAAACTGCATCAAAATTTTTGGAGGAAAATATTTGGGATAAGGTTATTCAAATGGCTCAAGTATAGGTTGAGGAGAATTGGGTTGATTGCTAACTTGTCTAGAGGTTTTATAATGATAAGAGTGAGGAATTTTACAGTCCATACAATGGTGGCCCTCCTTCTAGTGCCAAAACTATTGAAATGCAAAAATGTACCACTAATGGTAAGGGAATCTCCCTGGTATAAAGTCCCAACAAGACCTTACACTCTTTAGAATATGAGTCCACTTAATATGTGGGACCAATTTCTACAATGTTAATTTAAGAGTGGGTTTTGAATAGAATGAGCGAGAGAAGGGAAATCTAGATCATACTTCTAATAGAATGTAATTTAAAATAGTTTTATGAAATAATTTAAGCAAACGATGCAAAGAATATAACAACACTTGAGTAAAGAAACATGAATCTCAAAGAAATATTGCTATCAAACTTTAATTAAGATACATGGGTAAAGAGATGTATTCATTGTCAATCATAAATGAGTTCACATTCAATAACAATCGTGAAAGCATAATTTCTATTTCATTTTTAATTCTAATCCTAATTTTATTTACATATTACATGAGAATAAAAAACAATAATACAAATAATCTCCTTTCATGGTACCAATCTCATAACGCCAAAAGGTAATACTTCAACGTATAATTCCAAAGTTAGATGATCATGTCAAGATTTCTACTTGGTTGCAATGGATATGTCTTTGTTGGATATGAGCCTCTCATATCTGATTTCACACTCAAGGGAATCAAGAAAAATTGTTTTTATCACTGTTTCAACTCATTCAAAAATCAGAAAGATAATTGTCAGCAGCTTTACTGGTTCCCACATGTTTGGAAATGGGTTCCATCATAGACTTTAGGTCTTTCTGAGCAATGGATTTCCTACGTGCATCCACCATTTCTTGAATTTCTTGCATGATTTCTTATTCTAGCCTTACTAGTCTCCATGCTCCAATGGTAGTTATTTTATGATATTTTATGAGGACTTATAACATGCTATGATCTATCGATAAGTGTTAAGTGTCTTTGTTATATCTTCCCTACTTGTTCTTGAGATTACACAATCATCCTAAATTTTTCCTTCTCTCATTACTTACCCATTTCATCCTTTCTCAGTAATTTTGTAGGTGCATAAAAATTCTTTGTACCACATTCATAACTAATGTCTATTGAAATTGAGGATTATTTCAACAATGTACCTTTTCCCTTTAGCCCATTCTATATGGTCATGAATGAAGAAGTTATTCTTTGGAGAGGGATCGTTTCTTTATATAATTGTTTCATGCTTTTCTCTAGCATTTTTCTCCTCTAATGAAACTACTCGAATGTTATTTGTGAGAACTTGAAGTAGGCAAGCCCTAAATTTCTCTATGAAACCTTTCATTTTCTTGTTATGGATTACTCGAATTCTTTTCTCTCCCTTTCACTTTGTTCAATATATATTATATTTTCTTCTCCATTATGGCGGTGAATGCAGGTCCAACAAAAGTTATTTCCACCAGGTTGTTTATAGTATCTAGTATTATATCCCACTCAATTACCATTGAGATTGGTTTGGCTAGCTCTTGGGCTAAGTACTTCTACCTCTCCTGAATGATATTCTTTGTGTTATGGTAAAAAACAATACTTGATATATCTAAATCCTAATTTTTTTTGTCAAATAAAATGGTCATCTCCCCAAGTGGCAAGTGTCCTCTAATGAGTAGTGTAGAAGGCTTAATATCCATAAGGGGGAATATGGATCTTATTCCTTTTGGGCTTTCTCCTTTTCTATAGCTTCTTCCTGTGCTCTTAAATCCACTATCTCTTTTGTGATTCTTTCTTCTTCAAGTCTTCTCACTAGTTTTTCTTTTCTTTTCTCTTCTTCTTGTTTTATTTTTATCTCTTCCTTGTTCTTAATTTCTTATTCCTTTTTTCACCTCTCTTCCTCTTGTTTTCTATTTTCTTCTTCCAAATTCTTCTTTTCCTCCTCCTTCCTTTTAGCCTCTCATTCAACTTTCAACTTTTTCAATCTTTCCTTATTTTCTACCTCCTTCTCCCTTTCTCTCTTTAGGATAGCTTTATAATTTTGAGCTTGTTTTCCTTGGGAGGATTATCCATTTGTATCTTTGAGATTGCTCGTGGGTTGAAGGCTGTTAAATTCCTTATTTTCCTTCGCAATCTGGGCATCATTATAAGAATTCTTTACCTTCTCTTCATCTTCATCAATGGTTAGGTTGTATGCCTCACAATTATATCTTTGGATTCATATATGTGAAGGCTCAGTGTACCAAACCTAAAGCATTCTAGATCACTAGTTTTTTATTCTTCTTCTTGAAAACTCTAAACACAATATATCCCTACATATATTGGGAAAGAGGTCCATGATGACCTATTTGTGCAAGACAGAATTCTTGTAAGTCTTGTTGTGATCTGGTATGCAACTTCCTGCAAAATTATTTCATTAGTAAAAAACATGGGAAGTTGATGAGGGGACTTGCATGCTTCAAATACCCTAATATAAGTTGAATCTAAGGGATGTGAACTAATCTGCAATATCCCACAATGTTTCTCTTTCTCTATCTAACATGAACGGTGATTTAGTATCAAAGAGTATATGATATAACAATGAGATGGAATTTTCGGTAATTTCATGGTACATGCCCCTATAGCTAGTATCCCATAAAATCCTATAGTAGATAGGCACATGTGGTATGTTTGGAGAAAAGTTCCACCTCCATTCCAATGGTTCAAATTGAAAACTTTCACATATGGAATCTAGAGAATATGATTCCATGTAGAATTCATGATATTGTCCTTCTAGTGGCTTTTAGACTTGTTTCACATTTTCCATGATGGATGCTGCTAGAATATTTACCCAGTAGAAAATGTTTCTTCCCAGAGCGTAAGTTTCTATCAATGGTACGTGATTATCTTTGAAAATTTTTACATCCTACCTACCATACAATCTGCAACACATTTCCACCACCATCTGATATTCTTTTCTTAATAGCTTGGTTTTATATACCCAATCATATTTGAATTAAAACTTAGTGGGTTCTTTCAACCAGGTCTTTGAGATGTCCTTTACTTACAAAACTGAATTTGTTAAACCATTTACTTGAAATTTATAACTATTTTCTTGGTGGATGGTAATATTTGGCTATCCAGGGATATGTGTGTGATGTTATCTTGAAGCCCTTACTATCCCAAATAGTCATATTTGTTACCTCTATGCACTTGATTATCCAGTCAACAATTTCGACGAATGGTAGGATGACAAAGTGTGCTTCTACTTTGTGAAATATGGAGTTCTTGACATTATGATATGCCTCATTATATTCTTCATCTTTAGGCACATCCTATGATGCAAATAACTGGTAGATCCCAAACCACGTCATTGGTACTAACATGTCGATATAATAGGTTGTATCTATGTAGATTGGATAACAAATTATCAGACTCTCCACTACCCCTTATTCACTAGCTTCTGCAATCTCTTTACATTATCTTTTCTTAGTGGGTGGATCCATGTACATTATTAATGAGGAAATTATAAAGCAATCCAATTCCATAATACCTAACATTTTGAAAATATTCATCATAACGAAATTTTAGAAGGAAATAACTAAATAAGTACAATGTGTTGTATGGGATAAGGTAGATGAGTGCATTGTTATGTAGGTGGAGGTTGTGGTCTATATTAAAGACATCTGCACCACAACAAAATTGACAAGGGTATAGTGGTGTTGAGATTTACTCTAGTAAATGGGGTTAAGGCGCGTCGTTTCATAGGCAATAAGTATAGTGTACTATTTTAAAGGTGTTCTACTATGAGAAGGTGTGCTATTACATAGGGGTAATTTTCACTAAAGCATATGGTTAGAAATAAATTTGTACCTTAGCACAAAGGTAAGGACAATGACAACAAATAAAAGTGTAGCAAAGAGCTCGGTTTGAGGGCACATTTGTGTAGGTTAAGGCTATCTACCTATTGGGAAGGATTGTGCCACTACACAAAGGAATACAAGGAAGGCTTAGTACAAAACATGCATTGTTGTAGGTGCTAAGGTAGATCACTGCATTAGGAAGCCTGAGAATGAAAATAAATGACTAAGTATGGAATATGGAAAGTTCAAATGGCGAAGGGAGATAAGGAGTAAAGATGTAAAATAACAACATTTAACTATATATAAATTGATGAGGAATCATTAGAATTTTAAAGGGAAGAAGGCAAAGGATTGTTGAAAATGAAGCGCCAAAGGAAAATGATAAGTAGGGTGAAGGAAGTTCCTCATTACTTAATGTGATAGTTGATCTCCTGGTAGTGGCAAGATCTCTAGCAGTAGAGCATGGACTACTAAAATTTCTTGTGGCGATAAGAAGAGGCTCAAGTGACAAGGAAGAAAGGTTATAATGGTTAGGGGGGCCTACCCTTATATAGTTTTATGACACATGTGAGGTCCAGAGAGAATATTAAATGGAGTCATGCAATATTATTTGTGAATAGAGTTAAGGCAGTGTGACACGAGTGTAAGTATGGGATGGTGGGATTTGACTAGAGAAATAATGTCTAGCGTTAAACTACATGAGGTATTAGAGTTGCACTACACTATTGGACAAGATTGCACCATGCTGAGAAAGAAACGTGTGCTAAGCTATAGAAAATTGAGCTAAGCTTCTTTTGAAAAATTAGCAAGTGCAAACATTTTCCTCCTAGATGATTTAGGGAAAAAAGGGAGATTTATCACTTAAAGAATTCAAAGTAGGGGGAATCCAAAGTTTAGAATATATCAAAAAATTTGGGGTTTTTGTTGTAGCTACAACACTATCAAAGTGTAATGTTAATGAATGGGGTGTTGAAGATGAAGAAAATATTATCGGAACCTAATTTCACATCGAATAGTCATTTTTATTACATGATGATTCAATAATATACATCACAGTGAGTGAGACTACGTTCACTAATGTTCACACTCCATTGGATGGGCATATGGAGAAACATGAAAATGTATTGGAAGAGACATAAGACTCACTAAACATTTATTGGTTGGTGTATAATGCACATGTTAAGGGAATTTTAATTAACTAGTGAATATTAGTGGAATAAAAGCCTCAAATAGTGAAAATAAATTGCATAAAAGTTGGGTTGATTACAAGGGATTGAGTGGTTGGAAAAAAAATTGAATGTGGAGAAATTAGCCATTTCACCTTGTTGTTAGTAAATTCCTACAAATGTATGTAATTTGTTTTTTCAATGTAGACGACTTGGGGTTTATTCTCTTCCAATTCTATAAAACATGTCCTTTATGAAATTCCTTGGTGGTTGATGCATTGATGTGCTTTATGAAATTCCTTTGTGGTTGATGCATTGACGTACTCTATGAAATTCCTTGGTGGTTGATGAAATGCTTCCAACTAGGGGCTATCTAACTTTGACATCATTGTGGTGCATTAACAAAGAATAATAACATATCTAGTGAATGTGCTAAGAATTAGTTTGTTTGGAAAATTTGTGCCTATGTATTTGTTTTCTTTTCCTACACATATCATTTCCATATTCTAAAATTTATTCAGTATTTCTTGATCAAACAATTTGCTAATGAAGCTCAATATAGCCAAAGTTCTCTACAAAAATGCACGTTGATTTAGGTTGTTTTGCATACACTTATCCTTATATTGAAATTTGAAAACTAATGTTTACCTTAGAATATGAAGCGTTAATATTAACTAATGTAGATATGAAAATTCCAAACATAGGGGAAGCACACCAAGAATTTTAGTACTCGACAAGATTGTCCTAACATGTAGTGAAGATGATGTAGACAAACAATATGTTGACTTGGCTGACTGGAGGACCATGTTGAGAGCATATGGGTGTAAGTCCTTCCTAATATATATTTTTAGTACTAGTAGTGGAAAAATGTAATCATAAAAATGGGTTACACAAAGGGGTTGACCAAAGGAATCCTCCCACTAAGCCTTTCAATGACTAAATTGTATGAATTGACTTCAATTAAATAAGTGAACAATCAATGGGGAAGCAAAAGGAATTGAACATTGGCCATCACAGATATGAATTTCTAGTCAATTTTGACATATCAGAAAATATGACTAAAGAATCAATTAGATTAACTTGACCAACTAATCGAGAAATTAACCAAGGTATGAATATTTTGAGAATCGACTGATTTGTAGAGCTAGTCGATATTGATAGTGAATTAAATAATTGTAGTTGATAATTATAAATCTTGTGATTCGATGGTGTGACAATGGACAACAACAATGAGTGACCAACAATAAACATAACTTGAACATGTGTAAAGCTTGGTATAACTAGGTTCCAACTGCATGTGAAAATATGCAATAGGGGTCAAATAACATTACATTGAAGAATTACGTTCAAATAACATTTTTGTTGTAGTATCATCCCTTATAGTATGTATTGTGGAAACTATGATATGTGAATGGAGTGGAGAATTACATGAATGAAATGTTATATTCATGTATTAGTTGAATCTATTTAAATATGTATGGAATTTATTTTTCAATTATGTTACTCACAATAAAATAATTTATTTAGTTAGTTGAAGAAAATTGGTGCTTAGTTATTGTTAGTCGACGTTTTATTGATTTAGTATGTCATAAAATTTTAAGTCACAATTTTTTGTCATATAAATTCCAATTGTAGACCACAAAAATAGAATAATAAAACGAAGAAGACTTGACTGTGTAGTTTTGGCTTATGCAGGGCTAACTTAGGTTTAGCTTTATTTAGCCAAACAAATCCCTACACTACTAGCCCTTTCGGCATCAACCTGTGGAGCGTGGACCGAAGTCTCACCCAAAGAAGTATGGGGGGATGCTCGAACCAAGTTTCCTCACCCTGAGATGGTCGTGATGTTAGTTTATTCCTTTTATTCCTACCTTCATGTGGGTCACTGTTGAGCCTCAACCTTGCACCTTCCTACACACCCTCTTAACCCTCATTCTCCACTCACTTCACTCATATAGTGGTTAAATCATTGCATTATAGTCTAAAAAGGACTCTTTATATGGTTTTCTGACTATACTGATGTCTGTTTTTTGGTTTAGTTTTTTTGTTCATGCAGCTGCGGAAACTTGTCAGTTTCCGCAGCCAACACAGGTTTCCACAGCCAGCACAGGATTCTGCAGCTATTTTGTTAAAATTTGTGCTCCAGGTGTCCTTTGAAGGAACGGGCTACATGGGCAAGCTCCAGATGGCATGTACATGGATCGTGTCCCTTCGAACTGGCTAAATCATCCATTAGAGGTCGCGGTCAACCAAAGTCAAAGACAAGGCCAACCAAAGAGTTCAGTGGTGTCATGTCACTGTTTTGGGCACGTGAATGATACGTGGCCTAGTTCTCAGCTCACAAAGGCACCAGCGCACCTGGAGATCCTTCTTGAACAGTGAATCTAACAGCCAACCACTCCGAAGATTTAAGAAGCATAACGACAGTTACACTAGATCTCGGCTGAAGAGATCTACGTGTCTATGGCAACGCAGTTAACAACGCAGTAGTTGTTTTAGTATTTTGCATTATAAATAACGCGTTGTTGAACGCTGTAGAGAGACTTTTGATACATGTAAACTCTGAATTGTTTATGTAATTTTCACGCTGCTAGTTATCTTATCACCCCACTGTTTTATATGTTGTTGATTTAAATACATGAGAAGACTTTTCTGAAGATAGTCGTGTGATTATTTGATTGGCTAAAGTGGCAGAGGGCCCCTGCATGCTGAAGCCTTGTAAAGTGTTTGTTTAGTTTCAT
>APFE030732383.1:20876-88360 GCA_000404065.3 Pinus taeda | reverse complement strand
ATATATAGAAAAGAGGTTTTGTTATTTGAATCATCCAAGAATTGTTCATTTATGTAATGTAAAGGAGGTTGCCCCCTCAAAGAGGTTGAATTCTAAGGCGTTGATTTATCTTTTCTATCTTTCTCTTGAGCTGGTTTCATAACAAATTCCTTCTCCATTATCCCTTGATCTTATACTCTAATATATAATATATGTGAAATTTGAGAAAATCCATTGGCCAATGTTGGTTTCATACACCCTCCTTTACGCATGAGAATGCAGGAAGCACTAACCAATCTACAACCAAGATCCATGATGGGTTGAATTCCACAACAATTTTCACAACACTTTCAGGCATGCCATCAGCAAAGTTACGCTAAGGGGATTTCCAATCCATCTTCCCCATTGTGCTCCACTCACTGCCACATCTATTTCATACATCCTTGATCCAATTTCTTACATGGCTTCCTAAACAACTTCTACACAACTATTTGGACCAATGGTTATATTTGTTGGTTTCATACTGATTACCAATACATGGTTGCCTCTTTTGGCAGTGTATAGTGCAATCAATTAGGCATAGACTCCATTTCCACTAAATTTGGATTTCTTGCACTCAAGGGTCATGATAAAAAATCTCATTGGAAACTTTTGTTTAAGGTTGCGCATTGGAATAGTGTTAGCGATATAGAATTGGCTAGAGGATATTACTTTGAATAATATAAGTGAGAGAACTATGATTCCTCCAAGAAATATACAAAAGAACCACCGACCTTCCAATCTGGCTCATTTCACATCACAAACGAGGGATCTCGACGAGGCAGGATCCACAACCAATGGGTGCAATGTGTGAAGGCACCTTCCTAGCATGCCCAAATGGAAAAATATAAACTTTGCAAGAGAACCTCTTGAGCCATGGTGAACATGTGGGTTCCTAATAAACACAGAGCTAAGTTTCAACCCTGAGTTTCATCAGCGTAAAACTAGAATCCAAATCTCAGTAAATATGTTCTCCAATCAACCCTTCTTAGTATCCCATATTTTCTAAATTATTTATGATGGTATATAGAAATATTGTCTATGTGGCAGAGGGTGAAACAATGATTATTCACACAAACCCTTTATCTATAATTCCTTCAACCCATGTATGAAACATCTGATAAAGAAAAAAATGCATCTTCAAATCACGATTTTTCTCAAAAGATGACCCCTTTTCTCGGTGCCTTAAAAGTATTTTGTTTATCCAAATCAAGGCTTGTTAATAAACCATATGCAAGCAGAGGTCGAGAGAAAAAATTATGTTCACACTCTCTTTATTAATTTTTTCCAAAGAGTACATCAAGGCACACCCTCACAACTTAAAATTTCATCAAACGATCCTAATCTCAAGAAAATGAGTTTATTAATCCATAATTACTCCAACTACTCATGTTTGAATATCATGTGAAAATGTTTGAATTTCATATGAAAACATAAAATTCTATAAGATTCAACATCAATCAGCACAGTGAGGAGATGTACAAACAAAATGAATATATTAGTAGATCATTCCCAGCAGACCCGGTAGCCATTTACTTACATTTTTTCTTTTGTATTGTCGATGAGAAATAGTACCCAAACAACTAAATTGAAGAAGAATGAAGTTACCAGCAAGCAAAATGGTAGCGACAGGTTTCGAACTCGGGTCAACCCTGTTGTCAATATTCAACCATTAGATACGTGATCTTCCCCTCTTCCGCATCATATCTCTGCTCCATCACACATAACCAAATGCAAACTGCATTAAATCTAAAAACCACGTTGAGCATACTGCTTGCTAATATGATCCCTACAATGGCCATCATAGATAGCATGTGGCTCTTGGGTGTTGGAAATGAGTATCCACACAATTCCTTGTTTCCCACAAAATAACTTGCATTGAAGCATGGAAAAAACCCACTTTCATTGATAACCATTGGCAATATCATACCTTGTAGCTTGTTCTTTGATACATCAAATGCACTTAGCCTTGTCAATATGCCAGGTTAAATGGTTTGCCAACAATTCGAGGGACTATGAATTGGTGCAGTTGGAAATGAAAGGTGATATTGTTTCGTTGAGGCCAAATCCCATGAATATGAGCCTAAAAACCCTCCCATCCTTGCAGGTCATGCCTTCGAGTTCCGATATGGTGTTATTGTGGGGTTTTGATCTTATCTCCTGTTCATTTCGTGAGCCAACAATAGTGGGATCCAACTATCTCAGAAACCCTAGAAGCAGAGTTTTCCTCTACAAAATGAAAATGAAAATGTCAAAGTGAAGCTCACCATATGGATAGGGTTATATGTCGTCATTCATTCAGTTGAAACTATATTAATCGAGGGAAGGTTGGGTGTGGAGCATGATTATTTAGAGGTCTTTGTATCAGTCGGACGTATACCCCAGGAAGATTGTACACCCCCTAACGTGGGGGGGTGCAGGGGGACATGTTCCCCCTGTGGGGGTTCGGGTGGGCCCATCCCCCCCGGCTGGGGGGTCTGGGGGCCAGCGGTCCCCCGACGGGGGTTTCGGGGGTAGCGCCCCCAAAGCTAAAAATAGATGTTAAAATTTCTTGTTAAAGTATTAGTAATTTCTAGTTCAATCTGGGTCGTTCATTGCAGATGATCTGACGGTAGAACTTATGTTTAGTTTAGGGTTTTTTTGCCTAGAAGGCAACCCTTCTTGTATTGAGGGTATTGTTTGAAGCTATGTAATAGGATGTGTTATCTCCGAGCGAGAAATAGAGAGGTGAGATGTGAGAGAAAATAGAGGATTTACAGCGATCTTTGTAGTTTGTGTCTCTCATTTATTGGATAATAGAGGAAGGACTGGCTATTCGGGGTGGAGTAGCCAAACTGGGTGAACCATTGTATATTATGTACTCTGGTTTTTATGTGTTTGTGGTTTCGGCATATTTATTGTTTTCATTTCTCTATCATATATATAATTTTTCTAACGGAAGAGAATTTCTCTAGTGGTTTAACAAGGATGTGACGTTGCAGTAGTAGTGCAAAGGGGCATCTAAGATTTCCCATAGGGAATGCCTTAACGGCGTAATTAAATTTTAACCAATTAATAATAATAATTTTGATATATTCATCAATATAATTATATTTATAATAAATGTGTACAAACTCATAATCCAATTTAGGGTTAAGGTGTGAATATATATGCACGGCCATATCCACATGATCACTCTCTAAATTCGCATATTTAACCTCTGACACAAATGCATACCCTTATCCACATGTAGGACCTTTGACATAAATACATGCTTTAATATATTATAAGGTTGTGAATCTATATAAACATATTTGTATACACATAACCAACCCATAAATAAATAAATAAATAAAATCTTCAATCTTCATCACCTGAAAAGTAAAGGTGTATAAAGCTTCAATATTAAAAGTTTTGTATGTGTATACACATAGTTGTGCATGAAGGAAACACAAAAAGATCATATTCAATTTTCACTGCATGAAAAGTAAAGGTGTAATCATTAGCAATATTCTCCACTTGAAAAGTAAAGGTGCACATCCATGTTGTTTAATCTCAAAATGTAAGAGAGTTGACATGAAGAAAAAAAATTTGCATGTGTACCAATTAGACATCAACTTCTTGAGTAATAAAGGGTCAATGAGCGGTTGGTGTATATTGAGTGATAAGATGTTAATGAGACAACATTGTATCTATTTCTATCACTTAGACATCCATTACTTGAGTGATAAAAGGAACCCCATGTCTCATAAAACTACATTTGCCTCACTTTAGATAGTAGAGGTGAAAATGTGACACTATGCTAGGATGATGCTTATACACTCATTCATATCATGTATTTTGTGGACCTAAACAAAGGGAACATACACCTTCACATAATTTAATTCATAGCATATGATTGGAAGATACAAACCATAATGTGAAGAAGATACAAATGCAGACCGCATGGGATATCCACTTATTCATCTTGCATCATAGGGCTTCGATTTACATGATATTTAAATAATGCCCTTAATTGTACTAGATATTTAAAAAACCTCCTAAATTCCTTTTGTTAAACCACCTTCCAATACATATTTTTAATATAAATAACCTAGGTGTCCATATTTTCATCAAATACCTCATTTTATAGCCCCCAATACCTACAATTCCCCCAACCCTACATACCCCCTTAATATCTAAAATTATTGACTTTATTTTTCACAATTTAAAAACTCACTTTATGAATGAAAATGAATGTAGTAAAATAAAATTCAACAAGGTGAAATCCCATGACACACCACCTCCACTTTAGGTAGATAAAAATGTGACCTAGTTTGAAGTTGGCACAAATGCATGCCACATCTTCCTTGAGTGCGGAGTTATATCACCCTATGTGTATCACACGTTTATCTCCCCACATAAGATGACACAAATACACACCAAGTACACCTTGAGTGTGGATTTATGTCACCCTATGTGTATCATAAATTTAACTCCCCACCACCTCTAAAATATAAAGTGATTATGTACATTTGTCTCATTGATAAATAATACAGCATGTACACACCCATGAGGTAATCATGTGTATTTTTGACCAATGGGTAATATGCTACCTAAGCTTATTGGGAACCCATTTAGGAAAATTTAGACCAGCAAATGTCTTAATGAAATTTTACATTTCCAATAATACCTTTTGGATTCATAAATTTGGACCCACAAACATAAATGCATCTACTAAGATGTACATCCACAAATTTGGACCACAAATATATGAAAGGAATATATGCATACACAAATTTGGACGACTAATATATGAAGGGAAGATGTACATCCACAAATTTAAACCACAAATCTATGAAGGGAAGATGTAGATCTATAAATTTGGACTAAAATGTATCAAAGAAAGATGTACAATTATTCCAGCCTTGGGTAACACACTATCTTAAATTTGGACCAAAATTGTATCAAATAAAGATGTACAATTATACTTAATGGGGTACTTTAAAAGTACATTTGTGTGTATATTTGTGTTAACCTTGAGTATTTCACTACCTATCCTAAACCAAAATGAGCAAGGAGAAGATGTACAACCCTTATGCTTATTGTAGGCCTAAAAAAGGAAAGGATGTGTGTATTTAAAAATGGAAAATATGTGTGGTTATAAACCACACAACCTAAAAAAAGCAAGACTTATCCCAAGCCTACATAACTAAAGTGCTTATCCTATACATACAAAAGTAAAGACACACCAGCCACTATGCTTATCGTAGGCCTACAAAAGGAAAAGATGTGTGGTTATAGCCCACATAACCCAAAAAATGCTAAACGGTTATCCTAAGCCTACATAAGTCTCGTTCTTATCCCAAGAATAAAAAATTAAAGACATACGAACCTTGGGAAATGCACAAGGAAAAGATGTACAACTCCTATGTTTATCCTAGGCCTACAAAAGGCAAAGATGTGTGGATCTACAAATGGAAGGGAAAATATGTACAACCCCTATTGTGATATCTCCAGACCATGTAAATATTTAATTTACTGCAGTTCAAACACACCTTTTATTTCTGAGTTATAAAAAAATGTGTGGATCTACAAATGGAAGGGAAAATATGTACAAACCCTATTGTGATAAACCTAGACCATATAAATATTTAATTTACTACAGTTCAAACACACCTTTTATTTCTGAGTTATAAAAAAACTATATTTTGAATTTAATTATTTTCTTAAATAAAGCAACAGTTATCAAAAAATATTATTTTTACTTGCTAATTAGTTAGAAGGACAGTTACCTATCCCTAACTGATTTCTTGAGGATTTAATTGAAGAAGATCAAGAGGATAGGAGTATCTAAGATCAGGCGAATGAACAAGAGATGAAGAAGGAAAATTTGTGTTGATAGGTCAGATAGACCTTCCTATGGCTACATCTGGCTTGGACCAAATAGAAGAACTTCTTATAATTTAAGAAGAAAAGTTCCTAAATTATGGAAAGCTCGGGGGGAGACTCGCTGTGTCAGTGGTCTCAAGGTTGGGAGGAAAAATAGCTAGCAGCAGGATCTAATGTTGGACTGAAACTAACAACTAGTGAAATTCCAGATAAGTAGAAAATTTTAGCAATGAATAAGTAGGAAAATATGAATTTACAGTTTTCTAGTTAGACTATGCTTATTGATAGTTGAACAAAAGTAGAAATGGTATTTTTTATTTTTGGAAATCTATGCTTGGAAATAGTTGCATATGTGGAAAATGGTAATAACAGAGAAAAGCTAAACAATTCAATAGCATATAGACCTTACAGCATGAAATTGAAATAGATATATTCTCCACTTTTGATAAAACATTCTGTAGTATAACAGAAATAATCAAGTAGGGTAGAGTTGAGTAAGTATGCCCTAAAAAGCCAAGACTTTAAAAGAGCTAAGCAGAGAAATATCTAAGACCTACGCTATCTATAAAAATCAATCATTGGAATCTAAGCATTATTAACTATGAATGAGAAACTGCCAAAACATTGTAAAGTCGGCCACTTAAGGAGGACCGTATTAGGAATAAAAAATCTCTCACATAACAGTTAAATAACTCCATAATCCATTATTAAATAAGCAGTAAAGGAATTCGAACTAAATAATAGAAATATTTCCATGTCTGGAAGAACACCGAAAGCTCAGAATAAAAGTCTGACATTTTCCTCTAATAGCCAATTAGATTATCTAAGCAAATCATTGAAAGAAAGAACAGAATGACCCAAAAATGTTACAAGGGTTCTTTTTACTCTCTCATGATAACTTAAGAGAATGTAACATACTGATGTATATATCAATTAGGAAACTTGGAGTCATGGTCGATGGGTCACAGAACCCCAACCAGCCCATACTCTCACACAGAGAATTCCGCGAACAACCCACACAGGAATAAAATAGTCAAAAGAAAAATTTGCTAATAAACCCTCATTTTCCATAAGCTCATATGTATATTAAAAGCTTCAAAGAAATTCAAAAAGAAGCTGAAGGAGCAACTTATATAATATCTCCATGTAAATACAAAGCATGTCCAAGTCCATTAACCATAAATATAAAGGGAAACCAGAAAATCCCAGTTTGGGTGAGGCTTTAACCCCACCACTAGATAATTTACATTATTTATTCGATAAAGCTGACTGAAAATCCCAAAATTCAAAGACAGCTAAATATGTCGTAGCATAACCTCGTATGAAAATTAATCCTCTGGCTATCAAGCCTTAAAGAACAAAATTAATAAAATACCCAGTGGGTTTGTCGAAGTGATGGTCCCACGGCCCAAAGAAGGAGCTAACACAAGATTCCACACCCCTCCCAAGTCATGGGCCACCTTGACATCGTTCCACCTAAAAGAAAATAACAAGGGTTAGAAAACTAAACATTAAAATCAAAATTTATAGTTGAATAAACAAATAGAAAGATAAAGGTGTTACTGCTCTTACCCAGAGATGGTGTTATGCGCAAAAACCCTCTTCCCTTCAGAATGTGGGCACGAGAAAGACATTTTTTACTTGGTGACGGAACCAGCATCCAATGAAGACATGTATGAACTCTCATACAAAACGACTGAACAATCAGAAAGGATTGAAGACAGTCGACCTACCATAGTTCAACCTGCAAACCCTCCTCTGAGTAGTGGAAACCCTCATCGAAATGGAGGAAATACATCAAACACTAGAGGAATAGAAGCTCGAGACCCCTCGCTGCCATTCAACCACATTGAAGATTGGCCACTGTTGATAGGGAGCTCCCTTTAAGAATGATAGCATCACAATACTACAGGAGTAAATACACCACACCTCAGTCAAATCCCACATCTATCACATTAACGCCACAGGTGTGTAGAGCTGTTGGGAGTCATACTTATCGCAGCTGAGTCATTAGTGTCAATAAATGACTTCCGCCTTCATAGGGATAGGGTATGCTGGAAACATTCATTGGATTTCCATATTAAACTAAAACAAGCATGATTGTCAACCATTGTAATAATACTTACGTTGACAATGGGTCGATAAATATATATTTGAATTATTATGTTGGTACTATATAAAATGAGTTTGAATGAAGAGATTTACTGATAATTAAAGGTAACAGTAAAGTTCTTAGAAATCAAATCATAATGCCTTTATATAAGTGAATATATATTATATGTGTATTAATGTTTATAGTTCAGTGGTAATAATTGCCTCGTGATATTATGTTATTCAAATGTTTTTTATATAACAGATATATTTGTGACATATGGTATCAGAGCGCTCAGGTTGCCAAACTGAGACCTCTGGGATCAAGAAATAACAAACTTGGTAATATGCACATAGGAAGCAGGGAGTAGTCAGCATGAGAAGAGTTAGGAATTTACCACCTAGATTAACGTCGGGAACAGGACCCTCATCATTTCAGGAAGGCAATCCTGAGGTTTGGGTACAGTTGGGCGATGAACCACAGAACACCAATGCATATATCATGGTGACAGTACAAAAATTGGAGGAGATGACCCGTCTATGGGAAGACAACGAAAGACTGATGTAGGAACAAGAAAAAATTATGAAGAGTCTATCTAATAGATAGAATCATTGACCACTAGTCCCTAGCCCCGAACACGGAAATATGACAAGGGAACAAGAATTTTGAACAGAGGATGTTGAAACAGAAGGTGGCAAAGAAAATCGTGAAGAAGAATTAGATAATGTGTCAAATCACAAAACACAGAAAAGACAGAAGGTGGAACTTCAGGGTGATTTCTAAAAAATAAAGCCTCCCCTCTTTGATGGTCAGCAGGAAAAAGCGTCAGAGGCATGGTTCATAAATATGAATAAGTATTTCTAGTTGTATGAATATGACCATAATCTGAAGGATCATTTGGCCATTTTCCAGCTGCAAGGAAAGGCTACACTATGGTGGGAGGAAGCAAAAAAAGTTCGAGGAGTAAATGAACAGAGTATAACCTGGGAAAATTTTTAGAAATAATTTAAAGAAAAATATTTAACAGAGATATTTTACGATGAGAAAGAAAAAGAGTTTCATGATCTCTGGTTGGGTCAAATGACTATGGATGAGTTCATCACAAAGTTTACATCATTACTTCAGTATGTCCCTTACATACGTGAAGAAAAATAAAAGGTGCAGTGGTTTATCAACACTCTTCTGATGTCCATGAAAGAATGACTAGACTTCGACAACCCAAAAACCATGGATGAAGTTATTCATAAGGCATGGATCTGCTACCAGCGAAACAAACCCAAGGAAGATATGAACAAGAGGTGGACTTATAAAAAGGGAAGTAAATTTGTTCCCAGCCACAAGGGGAGGGGTTCGAGCAACAAGGGATTGTATAAAGGTCAAACTAACCATAATTTTAATAAAAATCAGCCCAGATTTAAAGTACCAGGTGAAAACAAGATTAATGAACAAGCTAGGAAAACTGAAGCAAAATTAACTAATAGACCCTCAGTATAGTGTTGGGGATGCGGAGGCCCACATTACATCAAACACTGCCCACAGTGTAAGGGAGATGATTAGATTTTGCAAATACAAGAAGCTTCCACAGTGGGAGAAGTAGCGAGAAGCCTCCCTAAAATTAATGCCACCCTTGAAGATCATGAGGAAGAATTTTAGCCAACTATGGTCGAATTTGAAGGTAAAATTTTTGACCGAACTGTATCTATTTTAATTGACTTCGGGGCTACCTTGAGTTATGTTAGCCCAAGGATCATGGAACAATGTAAATTGCAAGCTATAAATTTTAAAAGCTCCTGGTTAGTACAACTAGCCACATGATCAAAAAGAAGAGTTTTGGCCAAAGTCAATAATTTCCCTCTAATGTTAGATAACTAGTCCATTGTGGTAGATTTGAATGTATTACCCTTGGGGTCATACGACATCCTTATAGGCATGGACTGACTGGAAAAACATTGATCCCTTATTAACTGTAAGACCAAAACCATTAATTTTCGGGATGAGAAGGGAGAAAGCTAGGAAATTCAAGGCATTCAAAAACCTTTTCAAATAATACCTATAACATCTTCCCAATTAGAAAAATGTATTAGAAAAGCCTGCCAAATTTATGCCATACAAGTAGGTTTTGCTGACTCTAAGGATAAATTAACTTCTTTAGAAAATATACCAATTATACAAAATTTCCCAGATGTTTTCCGTGAGGAAATCTCGGGCCTGCCCCTGAAAAGAGACATAGATTTCACCATTGAGTTAATTATGGGAGCTACCATAGGCTCTCGAGCCCCTTACCATATGAGCATATTGGAGCTAATAGAATTGAAAATGTAGCTACAAGCGCTGCTTGATAGAAAATATATTTGCCCCAGTGTGTCCCCTTGGGGAGCCCCGGTACTATTTGTTAAAAAAAAAAATATGGAACATTGTGAATGCGCATGGATTACCATCAATTAAACAAGTTGACCATTAAGAATAAATACCCCTTACCCCGTATAGATGAGTTATTTAATCAGGTAAAAGGTGCAACTATATTCTCAAATATTGACCTCCGCTCAGGCTATCATCAAATCTAGATAAAGGAAGAAGACATAGAAAAAACAACATTCAGAATGTGTTACAGACATTATGAGTTCGTAGTGCTGCCTTTTGTGTTGACTAATGCCCCAAAAACCTTCATGTGTCTCATGAACAGTATATTTCATCAATAATTAGACAAATTTGTGTTAATATATATTGATGACATACTGATTTACTCTCAGAGCATGGAAGAACATAAGGAGCATCTCTGTATTGTTCTTCAAGTCCTAAGAGAACACCAATTGTATGTCAAATACAGCAAATGTGACTTCTTTAAGGAAAAAATTCAGTACTTGGGACATATCATCACCAAGAATGGGATCGCAGTAGATCCAAAGAAAATAAGAACTATCATGGAGTGGCCGATACCGAAATATGTAGCTGATATAAGATCATTCATGGGCCTAGCTAGATATTATAGGCAATTTGTGGAAGGTTTTTCTAGGGTGGCATATCCTATTACCTACTACAAAATAAAGGAAGAGCCTTTAGGTGGACCCCTGACTATCGAAAGAGCTTTGATTAGCTCAAGTACCTCCTTACCTCTGCACCTATCTTAAGCATTGCTGATCCCAATAAAGAATATGTAGTTTGTACAGATGCTAGCAAGCAAGGTGTAGGTGGTGTATTAATGCAAGAAGACAGAGTTGTTACCTATGAGTCTAGAAAGCTTAAGGAATATGAACAAATATATTCGGCATACAACTTAGAACTGACAGCAACGATTCATGCCTTGAAGATGTGGTGACATTACCTGATGGGTAAAATGTTTATGTTAATGACTGAACATCATAGTCTAACAAACTACTTCAGACAACCCACTTTAAATGTCAGACAAGCCCATTGGGCAGATTTCTTAAGTGAATTAGATTTTGAAATCAAACACTTAAAGGGGAAGGAAAAACGGGTTGCAAATTATTTAATTTGAAAGGTAAATTGTTTATATGAAATTTCTTTCAGTGAATCACAAACAACTTTCTATGAGCAGATTCATGAAACAACCATGCAAGATTCAGTTTATCAATACTTATGTCAGCAAGAAATATTTTGAACAACCATGAACAGCAATTGGGATATGAAGTAAATTCAGAAGAATTGTTGATTTATAGTAAAAGGTTATATGTGCCTAACCTAAAACAACTTAAAAGCTTAATTATAGATGAATATCATAAGATTCATTATGCAGGTCACCCCGGATATCAAAAAATGATTTCCGCCTGGAGAAATGATTATTTCTGGCCTAGTATGAAGAAGGAAGTAGCAGAATATTTATCCAAATGTCTGGAGTGCCAACAAATAAAATATCAGCACCAACACCCAGTAGGAGTACTCCACCCTATGCCTATTCTGGAATGGAAATGGGAAACCATATCCATCAACTTCATTACTGGACTGCCCAAGGCAAAAAAGCAAAACGACTCCATAATGTTGGTAATGGACAAGTTGAGAAAAATATGCTCATTTCATACCCGTCCAATCAACTTATAAGGCAGTACAAATTGATAATATCTTTATGCAAAACATTTTTAAATTACATGGAATACCCAAAATGATCATTTCCGATCGTGATGTGAAATTTACATCAGACTTTTGGAAGGCCCTTTTTGAATGATTGGGCACCAAATTACACTTCAGCATCGCTTATCACCCTTAAACGGATGGACAGACAAAGCGGGTAAATCAAATAGTTGAAGACATGTTGCAAACTTATGTGATGCAACAACCATCAAAATGGGAGGATTACCTACACTTGGTAGAATTTTCCTAGAACAATGGATACCATACATATTTAAATATGAGTCCCTTCGAAGTATTATACAGACGTAAGTGCCAGACACCCTTGATTTGGAGTGGTCCAGAGGACAAGTTGTTGTTAGGACCAGATATGTTAGAGGAAATGGAAGAGATGGTGAGAAAGGTACGGACCAATTTGAAAGCCGCTCAGGATCAGCAAAAGAATTTCATTGATCGGAAAATAAGTTTTCAGGAATTTGAAGTAGGATATCATGTTTACATTTGAGTACGAGCCAAGAAAAGCACCTTGCAATGGACTGAATGCGCTAAATTAGCGCCCAATTTTGCGGGCCTTTCCAAATTTTATCTTGAATCAAACCTATGGCTTACTAGCTTTCTTTACCCAGCCACATTCATCTGCACAATATTTTTTGTGTTTCTCTACTTAAGAAATACATCTATGATGTTAAACACATAATCAATTGGAAAGACATTTAGGTCAAAACAAGTTATGACCCAAGTTAAAGCGCAATGAAAACACTATGGGCCGGAAGAGGCCACCTAGGAAGATGAGCATTTTATGAGGGAAACCTTTCCGTAATTATTTTCAGAGAGAAAACATCGGGACGATGTTGCATCTTAGGGGGGAAGATGTGATATCCCCAAACCATGTAAATATTTAATTTACTGCAATTCAAACAAACCTTTTATTTTCGAGTTATAAAAAAACTATTTTTTGCATTTAATTATTTTCTTAGATAAAGCAACAGTTATCAGTAAATATTATTTTTACTTTCTATTCAGTTAGAAGCGAAAATACTTGTCCCTAACTGATTTCTTGAGGATTTAATTCAAGAATATCAAGAGGATAGGGGTATCTGAGATCAAAGGAATGAACAAGAGATGAAGAAGGAAAACTTTGTTGATAGGTCAGACAAACCTTCCTGTGGCTAGACCAGATAACGGAACTTCTAATAATTTAAGAAGAAAAGTTCCTAAACTAGGGAAATCTCGGGGGGAGAATCACTGTGTCAGTAGTCTCAAGGTTGGGAAGCAAAATAGCTAGTAGCAGGGTCTAATGTTGGACTGAAACTGGGAACTAGAGAAATTCCAGATAAGTAGAAGATTTTAGCAATGAATAAGTAGGAAAATCTGAATTTACAGTTTTCTAGTTAGACTATGCCTATTGATAGTTGAACAAAAGTAGAACTGGTATTTTTTTATTTTTGGAAATCTATGCTTGGAAAAAGTTACATATGTGTATGTTTGGAAAATGGTAATAACAGAGAAAAGTTGAATAATTCAACAGCGTACAAACCTTACAGTATGAAATAGAAATAGATATATTCTCCAGTTTTCATAAAACATTTTGTAGTATAACATAAACAATCAAGTAGGGTAGAGTTGGGCAAGTACGCCCTAAAAATCAAAGATTTCAAAAGAGCTAAGCAAAGAAATATCTAAGGCCTATGCTATTTATAAAAATCAATAATCAAAATCTAAGCACTATTAACTATGAATGAGAAACTGCCAAAACATTTTAAAGTCGATCACTTAAGGAGGACCGAATTAAGAATAAAAAAGCTCTCACATAATAGTTAAATAATTCCATAATCCGTTATTAAATAAGAAGTAAAGGAATTCGAACTAAGCAACAGAAATATTTCCATGTCTGGAAGAAGGCCGAAAGCTCAGAATAAAAGTTTGACATTTTCTTCTAACAGACAATTAAATTATCTAAGAAAATCATTGAAAGAAAGTAAAGAATGACCCAAAAATCTTACAAGGGTTCTTTTTACTCTCATGATAATTTAAGACAGTGTAACATACTGATGTATATAGCAATTAAGAAACTTGGAGTCACAGTTGACGGGTCACAGAACCCCGACCAGCCCATACCCTCACGCAGAGAATTCTACAAACAACCCACACAGGAATAGAACAGTCAAAAGTGAAATTTGCTAATAAACCCTCATTTGCCATAAGCTCGTATGTATACTAAAAACTTCAGAGAAATTCAGAAAGAAGCTGAAGGAGTAGCTTATATAATATCGACATGTAAATACAAAGCCTGTCCAATTCCATTAACCATAAATATAAAGGGAAACCAGAAAATCCCGGTTTGGGTCGGGCGATAATCCTGCCACTAAATAATTTACATTATTTGTTCGATAAAGCAGACTAAAAATCCCAAAATTCAAAGACAGCTAAATATGTTGTATCATAACCTCATATGAAAACTATTCCTCTAGCTATCAAGCCTTAAAGAAGAAACTTAATAAAATAACTGGTAGTTTTGCCAAAGCGATGGTCTAACGGCTAGGAGAAGGAGCTGAGACAAGATTCGACACCCCTCCCAAGTCATGGGCCACATTGACATCGTTCCTCCTAAAATAAAATAACAAGGGTTAGAAAACTGAACATTAAAATTAAAATTTACAGTTGAATAAACAAACAGAAAGTTAAAGTTGTTACTGCTCTTACCCGGTGTTATAGACAGAAACCGTCTTCCCTCTGGAAAGTGAGCACGAGAAAGAAATTTTGTACCTATTGAAGGAACCAGCATCCAGTGAAGACATGTATGAACTCTCATACAAAACGACCGAATAATCAGCAAAGATTGAATACATACGACCTACCATAGTTCAGCCCGCAAACCCTCCTCTAAGCAGTGGAAACCTTGTCGAAATGGAGGAAAGATATCAAATGTCGGAGGATTAGAAGTCAGATACCCCTTGTTGTCATTTGATCACATCGAAGATCGGCCACTGTTGATGGGGATCTCCCTCCAAGAATGACAACATCATAGTACTACAAGAGTAAATACACAACACCTCGGCCAAATCCCACAGCTATCGCATTAACACGGCAGGTGTGTACAGCTATTGGGATCCATACACATCGCAGCTAAGTCATCAGTGTCAATAAATGACTTTTGCGTTGCATAGGGATAGGGTAGGCCAGAAACATTCATTGGATTGAAGGATTAAACTAAAACAAGCATGATTGTAAACCATTGTAATAATACTTACATTGACGATGGGTTGATAAATATATATTTGAATTATTATGTTGGTACTATATAAAATGAATTTGAATGAAGAGATTGATTGATAATTAAAGGTAACAGTAAAGTTCTTAGAAATCAAATCATAATGCCTTTGTATAGATGAATATAAATTATATGTGTATTAATGTTTACAGTGCAGTGGTAATAATTGCCTCGTGTTATTATGTTATTCAAATTTTTTTATATAACAATTAGATTTGTGACACCTATAATTATCCTAGGCCTACAAAAGGAAAAGATGTGCATATGTACAAATGTCAAAGATGTGTGGTTATACCAAAGCACATAACAACCCCAAAAATGCAAAAGGAAAAAAAGGTGTGTTTATCCCAATCCCACAACTTCACGCATGCAACAGCATACAATTGTATCAGATCAACACAACAATCCCAAAAGTTATCAAAGGTATAAAGGTATGCGTATTCCTAAGCCCCCAACCTTACAAATGGTAAATAGGTGTGGTTATTGTTGATTTTATAGTGCAATTAAGACTAGTACAATTTTTCAAATTAATTATTACTTCCAATGGTACAATTAGACTTTTAATAGCATTCCAATCATTAAGCAATTAACATGAAAAATTTCAAACATTCACTTTCTTCAATAGAGAAATAAAGATCATTGTAAACAGTAAAATAAGAGATAAGAGATAGCAATATTTATGCTAATAGTCAGGAAAAAACCCACAAAGGGAAAACCCAACAATATTTCCTTATTAGAGAGAATTCAATTCATTAAAATGTACAACAAAATATTCCAACAAGATTCCAATTTCCCTCACCTCAATATTTCCAAGTCAAACTAGTCAAAGGATAGAGAATACAGTCAATGTTGATCAAAGTCAAGTCTGCAACAAGAGGGCCTAATTTTGGCCTAAGGTAGCTCTAAACAAGAGGGCTGAAATTTGGTCCAAAACCCAGCCAACAAACTAGTCAAAAGTCTCGATCAAATCTCAAGGTTAACATGTGGCCAATGGCCAAAAAATAGAGATACAAATTCATCCAAATAGAGTAAAAAAACCACAGATGAATTCTTCCTTCCAAATTAGTCAAGTTCTAAATCAAACAAAAGCATATTCTCCCAAGTCAACATTATTCAAACAAAAAATAAAAGACTGATCAACACAGATTGAATTCTCCTCTTTCTCCTTTGCACGTGTGGACTTCTTATTTTGATTTCATATTGAATGATGTAAGTTAGTGTGATGCCAAATGAGGTTCAACTATCTTATTTATATGTGACCTAGGAGGGGGGATTTAACCCTGGGTCAAAATCATTCATTTGTGTGGGCCGACTTATGCACTTTAAATACAAAATTTCCTCTTTGATTTGCTAATGAAAATTGTAATAGCCCTTGTTAAAAGTCCATGTAAAAATATATAAGGCCATGGTGATAGGACACGTATTCCAAGCTGGATGGTGGGGAAAACATCCTAGTGGGTGTTCATTTGGTTTATTATGGCTAAGGAAATTGTAAAAGGCAAAGGCAAAGGCTTTGGAAAGACATGAGGTATTAATTGGGATATTATTTATGAAAATAAAAGAAATTAGGAGAAAAGGAAGGTGAAAGGTCATAGGTTTCATGTGAGGAAGAAAATGAAGGAAAATAATGGAAATGAAGAAAATAGAGGCCTCATTGATAAAAAGGCTTATGAAGATCAGTGGGCAGGCTTGGCTAGTTCAATTTTGGAGCTCTCTTCTATTCTCTCTCTCACTCACTCTTGGACACTTAGAGTTTTCTTGAAGCACTCTTGGAGAGTGTGGCATGCTTGGAGTTTTGGAGCAAGAAGGAAAAGGAAGAGTAAGAAAGCGCAAGAGGGCATCAGGATCAGCAGCTACATCAGGTTTTTCTTGCAGGTACCAAGTTGCATGTATGTTTTCCTCACTAGTTTTGGCATGCATGGCATATGCATGTGGTTTTTTGGTTATGATATGTCATTACATGGAGAATGTTCAAGATTGACAGTGGATTTCCAGCATTGCCCTTTCTTGGATAGCCATGGAGATTGTGGGTTCATTTCATTGTTTTATCTTGGTTATTTCTCATGTTTCCTTAGCTTGGGTTGAGTTATTAGTCCTAGAAGCCTTGGTTGGAAATGCTCTAGAAGCCCTGTAACAACTTGGGTTGAGTTACTAATCATGAAAGCCTTGGTTGGAAAAATTCTCTGGAAGCCCTTGGTGGGTTGAGTTACTAGTCCTAGAAGCCCTGGTTTGACAAATGCTCTGGAAGCTCGGTAAAAGTTGTGGGTTGAGTTACTAATATTGGAAGCCTTGGATGGAAAAAAACTCTGGAAACTCTAGAAGGCTTGGATGGAGACCAATCTGATCATGGTTTTGTGATGTCCAACCATGAGGTGGAATCACTGCTTGATGGGTTGAGGTGGATGGCCTCTAGAAGCCCTAGATGGTTTTGGATTGATGTGTTATATGAGATCCCACATTCATGGTTGGAATATGGCATGGGGGCGAATGGATGAAGAGATATTTGGCTCAGCCATTCTACGCTTGCGTGGAATGTGGTATTCCATATCAGGTTGGCTTTTGCATCATTAATATGAGGTTGTTCTCCTTGTTATCTGTTAAGTATTATATTGGTTTATATGTGGATTATATGGCTAATGTATCCTTGGTGTTTTTGTTGTTATTATGTTGGTTACGAATATGTATTATAGTAGTGGCTATGTATAGCTCTCTTCATGTTTTTATTTGTAAATGGATAAACAATGTATCAATCACCTAATAGATGGTACTACAGCTAATGATGTAAGGGAGCAATGATTCTTAGTGATTCTCAAATAAGTCTAAGACCCCTATGCTCAGGTCTGTTATTTACACCTGTAGATTACATATTCATGATATGTTTGACAAAATGTCTATCATGGCTAGTAGGGGTTCAGTCAAGATCTTATTCAGGTAATTGCATTAGTATTTTTATTTCCATGTTATCTTACTATTCTGAAAGTGTCATTAAATTCTAGGTAGTGGCCTGAGCTCTAGGCTTGAAAATGTGGCTTAAATCCCAAGGACCCTAGCACAGAACTAAGCAAAATAGTCCCTAGATGTTGGCATGCCTTGTCATGAGAGTGTCCAGAGCCTCCTAGAAGTTGGTAGGCCTATAACATGAGAGTAACTAGGGGTCAAGTGGTCAAAATCTTAGTGGGACCCAAGGGTTGGTTAGCAGAATGGTTGTGATGGTTCTTAAGGATCTTGTTGCTGACGTTGAAGGTTTGTATGGTGTGTTTCCGTTATTTCCACTTCCTTAACGTGACTTAGGAGGGTAATTCCTTAAACTAAGGAATTACCCTCCTCCCAATTTTCATAAAACGTCAAGCTATGCTCACATGTGTCGGATAGTCAAGAATTATCATTAAAGTAATTCCTTAAAGTAAGGAATTACTATAGTCATATGCACATGTGTCGAATAGTCATGAATGATAGTAACATGTCATTGTATGCGTTGTCATTATTGGTTTATGTTAGATAGCTTGATGATTATGTTATATGTTATTGATGAGTATGTTATCAGTTAAATTGTTGTTGTTATATGATAGTTAGTTGATGATTAGGTTATTTGTTGTTGATGAGAATGATATATAAATTGTTGTTATATGCTAGTAACTTGATGATTAGGGTTATTACATTAATATCTTGTTTTTATATATATCATACTAAGTTGGATTGGTCTATGCAAATGGCTAGAGTTATTACATTCAGGTATGATTTAATATGTTGTGATATTATGTCATACTAATCTAGATTGATCGTACATATGTGATTAATATGTATGAATGATAATTGTTTATGAGTCTATAATGTGAACATGTTAGCTAGTTACTGTTATGGATATCATGACCTTAATTATATTTGAGTTGATATGTCGTGAATTTATATCATGCTAATCTGGATTGGTTATGTAGACAAGATAGCCTCCCCTTAGAGACATTAAGGTATGAACTTGCTTATGTCATCTACTTTGTTCTTGATTGTTTGATTATGACGTCTGTTTGGTCTTTGAGTGTTCGATGTCTATTATGTCTTCTAGTTGATTTATTTAACATGGTATGTTTGCAAGTTGGTTGAATGTTTGATTACTTGAATGATATGAGTATGTGTCTATAAGATTTCTTGTCGAAACAATCTTGTTTTAAGATGGTTATACTACTACATATGTGTTGAGATCGCTAATATGTACTTAAGTGTAAGTAGGTGACAGTTGTAGCATTATGTCTAATGACTATGAGTTGACTATGGATTATGACATGGTTGTTAGTCTTGTTAAAGGTTGATTTCAAATTGATAGAAATGATTGTCTTGATATTTGGAACATGTGGTTGACGTGTGTAAATAGTACAGGAAACATGTTTGGTATTAGCATGACAAGGCAATATTTGATGTGTTTATATAACTAACATTTGGGTGATGTGACAGTACATAGTAAGCCTCGATTGAAACAAGGTAAAAAGGTAAAAGAAAGGAATTGGGCAAGAATTCCTTTAGATATGTTTTGAAACCCTAATTCCAAACGAATGAGTTCTTTGCATACAGGAAGTATTCTTAACCTTAATCTTTTCTGACATTATGTGGATATATGTTAGATTCATGAACATGTACTTGACAGGTAAATTATCTAGTCTCTAGTTACAAGTGGATCTGTCAAGGGAATTGGAATCCCTTGAGAGATGGTGTGGATGTGTTTAGTTGCAAGCAACGTGCTTGGCATAACAAGGTAAGGTAACCATTGTATTGTTATGTTTATTTATGAACTCAAAGTTATGTGTTGATGGCAATATGATGCAATGGATCTCATGGAGAGGTTGCCATGAAATCTGAAAGAAGGATCAAGTTGAGCTTTCTCTTGGAAGCATTGGGAACCATGGGGATTGACTCATGGTGTCTATTGTTAGTCTTGTGCTTTTGGTATTTTGGTGATTTGTTTTGCTTGATTGCGATTTTGTTATGTCTAGTGCATGATCATGCCACTTTGTTTGTGGTTTCATATTGTTATTGGTTTTCATGGTTTTCTTCTTGTTTGTTTATTGTGCTTGCCTTTTCAGTTTTGAGTCTTGGGAATTGGTTGCAAGATCAAAGATTTAGTAGAGATCGGAGAGAGTTGAATGAAATCCAGTAGGCAATGTAAGACTCAGATGAATTTGGTGCATGTATAAAGGAATTTGAAGGCAAAAATATGACAACCAGTTGGATTGGTTAGGTCCATTGGTGTAAATAGACGATGATGGGAAATTCATGGAAAAGGTAATCAAGAAAGGTAGGGTGAATGGATTTGAAGCATCATATGCCTTGGCCATGTTGGGAACTATTGTTCTCGATGCTGCACATGTGTTGAAGCATAAAGGGAGTTCTCTTAGCCTTGACATTATGATATCTAGTAATTACGTTGTGATTATGATTATGTTGATGTCTATATGTGTATACATGTATGTATGTATGTATGTATGTCATGTCAATCAGGGTCATCATGGATCATGATTATTTTATGTTAATGTTTATATGTATATATGTATGTATGTATGTCATTGACTGACTAAATCATTATTATTTTATGTCTATGTTTATATGTATGTATCTATATGTTGCATATTGTTGTCTGGCCTGATCATGGTTGTTTATGCTAATGTTTATGTATATGCATGTATGCGCCCATGTATTTATGCCATTGTCTGATAAGGTCATCAGGGATCATTCTTGTTGAAGAATGATTTCTTATCTAGGTGAATGGTATGAAGAGGTTCCTAGTCTTATGAGGAATCAATTGGGAAGAGTATCCCTCACAAATCTATGAGGTCAGTATCATGTGGTTATGAGTTGATATTATGTGATTATATTATGTCTATGTTATGAACATGCTATATCAAGGGATACATTAGCAAAATGAAAGAAGTGTGGTCTGCGACATGCTAGGAGAATAATGGATAAGACATTGGAAGAAAGGTTGCTTGGCAAAGACAATATGGTTTTGGCTGTGTGGTACTATTGTCATGCATATGTTTTATATGTTGTACATGTTGCATCTGTGATGTTGTGCGTGTGCGGTGTTGTGCATATATAGTGTGTGTGTACATGTTGTTTATGTAATGTTATGTAATGTTATGTTATGTAAGGACAAAGCTAGAAGCTAAGGATTTATTAAAGAATAAGTATCATTATTTTATTTCACTTTTATTTATGATTCCAGTCTATGATTACTACATGTGATCTATGATTCAGGTTAGGTTTATGATGGTTACTTGTTGTGATAGGAAGTAAATAGGATTTCAAGTGTACCTTATTGACGAGATACCAATGAGGTATGATGTGAATTTATTTCAATTTATCATAATCTAATGGAAGTTATGTGCTTGGTACAGGAAGATGAAAATGCCCAATTGGGTGGTTGAAATTGACTACAAGAATTAGCAGCATTAGTGAAAGGAATTGAAACAGACAGCAATATGTTGGTAAAGCATTCAAGAGCAGGTCCATTGTGGGATACTTGTACCCAATAGTGTCCATTGATTTTCATGAGCATGCTTTGACTGGTGTGATGGTTTTAGGGTAGAGATATGCCTTGGTTTCGTACCTTCTGATGTGAGGAAGCCTTGCCAAGGGATGGACTACCCGGGTTAGGGGTGCTAATGGAAATTGGAAGTGAGTGACTACACGGAAGGGGTGATCAGATTCTCCAAGGGATTGTGTAGATATTTCTTTTGGTCATTAGAATTCCAGATGGAATTAGATGCATGTTGGGAGTGCACCTTGGAACAATGAGTCAGTAATTGTTCCCTGAGAGGACAAGTGGCACAAGATTATAGCGCTAAACATTGGATGCAGATTTGACTTTGGCAGTGGATTATGGGCTTTGTGGGAAGCAGGTGAATCCTGGTACTACTTCGAGGGTGGAAGTGTGAGCCTTTGAATTCCCTTGTTGTGGATGCAGGCATCGTATCCTTTTATTTGTTGGTTGAGAAAATGTGCATATGTGTATATGTGTATATTATTGTAAATATTGTATCAAGCTAAATTTATAAAGATTCATACACAGTATGGTTATTTGTTGGTTGAAGAAATTGTATATGTGTGTATGTGTGGTTATTATTGTAAATATCGTAATGATTTGTGTTATAAAGCTCCAGTAAATTGTATGTTTGTCATGTTTTAGCAGATGGTCATTGTAAATACTGCAACAAGTTGTGTTATAAAGCTCCATGGGAAGTATGTTTTGTTTTTAGTAGTCTTGTCAGTTATAGGTGTCACTAAACACCGAGGACGGTGTTTGTTTTATTTTCAGTAGTCTTGTTGGTTATAGGTATCATTAAACACTAAGGACAGCATTCCCCCAAGGGGGAGAGTTCTATAGCAGCCATGGTTAAAAATTTATGTAAAATATATATAAGGCCATGGTGATGGCACACCTATTCCAAGCTGAATGGTGGGGAAAACATCTTAGTGAGTGTTCATTCGATTTATTATGGCCAAGGAAATTAGCAAAGGTTTTGGAAAGGCATGAGGCATTAATTGGCATATTATTTATGAAAATAAAGGAAATTAGGAGAAAATGAAGGTGAAATGTCATAGGTTGCATGTGAGGAGGAAAATGAAGGAAAATAATGATAAAGGAAGAAAATAGAAGCCTCATTTATAAATAGGCTTCTCAGGATCAATGGACAGGCTTAATCAATGTAAGCTTGGTTAGTTCAGTTTTGGAGCTCTCTTTAATTCTCTCTCTCTCTCACTCTTGGACACTTAGAATTTTCTTGGAGCACTCTTGGAGAGTGTGCCATACTTGGAGTTTTGGAGCAAGAAGGCAAAGGAAGAGAAGGAAAGCACAAGAGGACATCAGGATCAGAAACTACAATGGGTTTTGCTTACAAGTACTAAGTTTCATGTATGTTTTCCTCACTATCTTTGGCATGCATGGCATATGCATGTGGTTTGATTGTTATGGTTTTTCATTGGCATGGACGATGGTCAGGATTGACCTTGGATTTCCTAGCCTTGCCATTTCATGGATAGCCATGGATATTGTGGGTTCATTTCATTGTTTTGTTTCGGTTGGTTCTCATGTTTCCTTAGCTTGGGTTGAGTTATTAGTCCTGGAAGCCCGGGTTGGACAAACACTCTGGATGCCCTGTAACATCTTGGGTTGAATTACTAGTCCTGGAAACCTTGGTTGGACAAATGCTCTAGAAGCCCTTCGTGGGTTGAGTTACTAGTCCTTGAAGCCCTGGTTGGACAAACACTTTGGAAGCCTGATAAAAGTTGTCAGTTGAGTTACTAGTCCTGGAAGCCTTGGTTAGAAAAATGCTCTAGAAGCCCTAGAAGGCTTGGATGGAGACCAATCTGATGATGGTTTTGTGATGTCCGACCATGAGGTGGAATCAATGCTTGATGGGTTG
Organism: Pinus taeda; assembly: GCA_000404065.3. Classification (NCBI taxonomy): domain Eukaryota; kingdom Viridiplantae; phylum Streptophyta; class Pinopsida; order Pinales; family Pinaceae; genus Pinus; species Pinus taeda. The sequence continues at coordinate 64,635 of APFE030732383.1, read as the reverse complement.
AGGTGGATGGCCTCTGGAAGCCCTAGATGGTTTTGGATTGATTTGTTTTATAAGATCCCAGATTCATTTTTGGAATATGTCATGGGGGTGAATGGTTGAAGAGATATTTGGCTTAGCCATTCTACGATTGGGTGGAACATGGTAGTCCCATATCGGGTTGGCTTGTTATCTCCTTAGTAGTATATTTTTATATGTGGATTCTATGGCTAATGTATCCTTGGTTTTTTTGTTGTTATTATGCTTGTTACAAATATGTAATCCGTGGTGTTTCTATTATTATTATGCTAGTTACAAATATGTATTATGACATTACCTATGTATGGCTCTCTTCATGTTTCTATTTGTAAATGGATAAACAATGTATATATCACCTAATAGATGGTATTGTAGCTAATAATGTAAGGTAGAAATGATTCTTAGGGATTCTCAAATAAGTATAAGAACCCTATGCTCAGATATGTTATTTACACCCGTAGATTACATATTTGTGATATGTTTGATGAAATGTCTATGATGGTTAGTAGGGATTCAGTCAAGTTCTTATACAAATAATTGCATTAATACTATTATGTCCATGTTATCTTATTGTTCTGAAGGTGTCATTCAATTCTTGGTAGTGACCTATGCTCTAGACCTGAAAATGTGGCTTAACTCCTGGGGATGTTGGCACAGAACTAAGAAAAATAGTCTCTCGGCGCTTGCATGCCTTGTCATGAGAGCGTTCAGAGCCTCCAGGATGATGGCAGACCTATAGCATGAGAGTGTTTGGGGGTCAAGTGGTCCAAAATCTCAGTGGGACCCAAGGGCTGGTTAGCATAAAGGTTGGGATGGTTCTTAGGAGTCTTGTTGCTGATGTTGAAGGTTTGAATGGTTTGTTTCCATCAGTTCCACTTCCTTAACGTGACTTTGGAGGTCAAATCATATCATAGTAACTTCTCGTCACATGTTTACCCTGGTTGGCTGATTACTTGGGTAGATGTGGGAGGAGGGTGTTACAAAAATACCACCATATCTACCAATTTTCAAAAGTTATACCAAACCACATGAAAACCCTAAAAATGCAAAAAGAAAAAAAGGTGTGCTTATCCCTATCCTAATCCCACAACCTCACAAATATAATGACATACAATTGTATCAACTCCACGCAACAATCCCAAAATGTAGAAATGGTATAAAGGTAAAAATACATGCTTATCCCTAAGCCCCCAACTTCCCAAACACAATCCCACAACCTCACAAATACAATGACATACAATTATATCAACTCCACACAACAATCCAAAAGTTATTCCCACAACCTCACAAATACAATGCCATACAATTATATCAACTCCACGCAACAATCCCGAAAGTTAGAAATGGTATAAAGGTAAAAATGCATGCTTATCCCTAAGCCCCCAACCTCCCAAACACAATTATGTACAATTTTATTGACAAGATTTTTACTGGAGTGAATTCATCTTCTTTTGTGCAAACAAGGCTTCTTACCATAGTGAATTCCTCTTCTTGCGCTTCCTCACTACGAACAAGGCCTTGTACGAGAGTAAATTCCTCCTCTTCCTTACTCTCAATGAGCTTTTTTCTTTTTACCAGAGTGAATTCCACTTCTTCCTCTTCCTCACTCCCAACAAGACTTTTCCTCACTCCCAACAAGGCTTTTAATGAGAGTGAATTTGTGTTCTTCCTCAGTCCCTCCCAACCAGCCATTCTTCCTCTTCCTCATTCCCAACTAGTCATTCTTCATCTTCCTCATCCCAACCAATTTTTTTATGAGTGGATTCTTATTCTTCCTCACTCCCAAGGCCATTCTAGAGAGTTTTGTTGTACAATTGTATATCTCCACGTATAATTTCACAATAACGAGTAGGTGATGTGGTAGTGAATTCTTCTTCTTCCTCACTCCCAAGGCCATTATAGGGAGTTCCAATGTACAATTGTATAACTCCACAATAACAAGTATGTGATGTGATAGTGAATTCTTCTTCTTATTCACTCTCAATGTCATTTTAGGAAGTTCCTATATACAATTGTATAACTTTGCAATAATGAGTAAGGGATTGGATGTCAAAGTAATGTTAAGAGTGTGTGGTAAAAACAAATCTGACAAATATGGAAATTCAAAAAGCAAATATGTGAAGGAAAATATGCACTTATCCCTAAATCCCACACCCTTACCGTTGTAGTGATATACAATGATGTACAATTGTATCAACTTCACAATATGTGCTTATCCCTAAAGGCTAAGCCCATAACCTCAAACCCCACACCCTTACCAATGTAGTGATATACAATGATGTACAATTGTATCAACTTCACAATATGTGCTTATCCCTAAATTCTAAGCCCACAACCTCACAGATGCAATGATGTTCAGTCTATCAACTTTACAATCTCACAAATGGCTAAGCCCACAACCTCACATATGCAATGATATTTAGTCTATCAACTTCACAATCTAACAAATGCAATGATATACAGTTGTATGATTTAGGGGTAATGTTGTGAGTGTTTTATTAAGTGTGAGTGAAGGAAGTGTAATAATGTGAGAGCGTTGATGTAGGGGTAATGTTGTGTGTTTTATTAAGTGCGAATGAAGGGACTATTGTAACATCCCTAGTGCAAATTCCATGTAAAAATATATAAATACCACAGATGATGGGACAAATATTCCAAGATGAATGTTGGGCAAGACATCCTAGGGGGTGTTCATTTGGTTGTTTATGGCTAAGGAAATTGGAAAAGGAAATTGCTAAGGCATTAAAGAGGAAAAAATAAATTTTTGCACATTTATTTATGAAAATAATGGAAATTAGGAGAAAAGGAAGGTGAAAGGTCACATTTTGCATGTGAGGAGGAAAATGAAGGAAAATAATGGAAAATGAAGAAAATAGAGGTCTCATTAATAAAAAAATTTATTAGGATCAGTGGGCAAGACTTGGTCAGTTCAGTTTTGGAGCTCTCTCATTATTCTCTCTCTCTCTCATACTCTTGGTTACTTAGAGTTTTCTTGGAGCACACTTGAAGGTGTGGCATACTTGGATTCTTGGAGAAAGAAGGCAAAGGAAGAGTAAGAAAGCACAAGAAGGAATTGGCATCAGCAACTACATCATATTTTCTTACAGGTATCGAGTTGCATGTATGATTTATTCACTAGTTTTAGCATGCATGGCACGTGCATGTGGTTTCTTGGTTGTGATCTATCATTGGCATGGAGAATTTCCTAGATTGACAGTGGATTGGCTAGCCTCGCCATTTCCTAGAGAGCCATGGTGATTGTGGGTTTACTTTCATTGCTTTGTTTTTGTTGGTTCTCATATTTCCTCAGCTTGGGTTGAGTTATTAGTCCTATAATCCTTGGTTGAACAAACACTCTGGAAGCCTGTAACAGCTTGGGTTGAGTTACTAGTCCTAGAATCCCTGGTTGGAGAAACGCTCTGGAAGCCCTTGGTGGGTTGAGTTACTAGTCCTGGAAGCCTTGGTTGGACAAACGCTCCAGAAGCCCTATATAATCTGTGGGTTGAGTTACTAGTTCTGGAAGCCTTGGTTGGACAAATTCTTTGGAAGCCCTGGAAGGCTTGGATGGAGACAAAATTGATGATGGTTTTTGGTGATGTTCGACCATGATGTGGAATCACTGTTTGATGGGTTGAGGTGGGTGGCCTCTAGAATCCCTGGATGAGTTTTGATTGATGTGTTCTATGAGATCCCACATTCATGCTTGGAATATGGCACGGGGGTGATTGGATGAAGAGAGACTTGGCTCAGCCAATTATGGTCAGGTGGAACGTGGTAGTCCCATCTCCTATTGGTTCATTTCATTTATTAATGAAAATATTCATTCCCTTGATTTTCATGTGCAAATGTATTGATGCATATATGGAGTTTGATGGCTGATATGTTTATTGTATTTTTGTTCCTATTATGTTTATATGCGCATTTGCCCTGGAGGGTTTGTTAAAGCCCTAAAAATTGGGTTAGCAATAAGGGGGATACCCGCTCGGTCCGGAACTTGGTTGGCAGCTCCTTTTCCGTTTGGTATAGCGGATCCGACTGGGGATATGGGACCAGTTTCCCAATTTATGAGTGTGTGTGTGTAGAATTTGACATTTCTGATCTAACAATTCCTAATTAAGATGCTCTAATTCTAACTTTAATCTAATGACATGCAATTGTATTCTAATAAACAGGAATATCTAAGTCTATACTAACCTGGGGTGTGATTCCTCTGTTATGCGATCTAAAATGGTTTCAAATAACAATCAGTAATAAAGATTATTCAACTGTTATAAGAAAAGAATTCAATATAGATGAACCACTTCGCATAAAAAGTTAGACGAAACAGTTGTGAAAAACATATCGCATAGTAATCTATTCATACATTAAGCATAAATAAATAGCTATCACCGTACAAAAGTGCCAAATGATAACTCAGGCATTCACACATTAATATATAAACAACTGAACTTGAATATCACTTTAACACAGAAGATAGAAACAATTAAGAGATAGAAGTACCATTTATAACTAGTTCTACTCATGAGCTTCAAGCGACAACGATTTATCTCTTCTTAATCCAACATCCACTAAGAGTACAGAAGTGCAACATCAGTAGCAGATATCAAATGCAAAAATCAATAAATCCTGTTCCATTCATTCATTCATCAAAACCTCCTCGGAGGGTGCAAAAGTGCATGTTCTGAGGACAAGTTTTTGATAAATTTCTGGACCCTTCTCTAAATGCATGAGAAGGGTTTAAATACTACTAACTACATCTAAAAATAACTATTTACAAAACTATAGGATTCGGTTTAAATGACCGTCCTTTTTCTAGGCAAAGATAAAACAAAACTATTTCTAAAATTAAATCTAAAACTAACTATTTTTTGTATTTGCTCGTGAGAGTCGCAAGCATTCAGTATTTGTTTGAGAAGAGTCGGTTGACCGACTTCAACCTTTAATTGTGCTGCAAAAACAGAATCAGCAAGAGCTGGCACCATCTTTTCGGCAGAATTGATGATGCATTTGAGGATCATACACTGGTTGTGTGATTTTACTAAATACTTTGGGGATATTTCTGACCATTACCGCTGATTTTCGGATTCAAGTTTTACGTAGCGATGTGCGATTAGTGCTAGGCAATAATCATGCATCGAAAACTGCCTCCGTTTCTTGATCCGGGCTTCCTTGGTGCGATTTTCACATCTTGCGTGCTTTCTTTTAGCAGATGTAAAGTTGAAATCTTGTGAAAATAATGATTCCGAGAGCTCTTGACCCTGAGTCCTAAACTGTCTGTTCTTAATGTCAGCGTGGTCCAGTACCCATTTAACCATATCTATGCATGGGATAATGTTGGGCCTTGCCGCTATCCGGTGCAAGAACGAAAAGGCTAAATCTGCAACTGATGCCTCAGAAGAATTCTATGAGCCCGCAGTAACCGTAAACTTTGTTACCTTAGGATTCTCTTCCTCAAGTAGATTATACATGCCTTCCCAAGTGGAAATACTCGCGTCTCTATTGCATACGGTGTCTGTGTACAAAGGCACCATTTCTTTGTCTTCAGACATCGGAGCCTTGCCTTTCTTCTCCATAGTATCATGTATACTGCTTTGTACAACCTTTTGTTCTTCGTTCCTGCAGTTTACAAGTGAGGTGAGAGTAATGATAAGAAACAATGACGGGAAAGCTTTAAATGCCAAAGACATGCAAAAGTACACCACCTTATGTGAACTGGCTCTTCGATGAACACAAAATCATATTTCCTTAACAACTGGCAACTACTTCATTAATTAGCATTAAAGTCGGTCCTTACAGCCCTCTGTCAAAGATTAGTTCGCTTTTTGCATATCATTCTTAGGTGTCTCGCTAGTTCCACTTCATTGCATTTCGCTAGGGGCATGCTATTCACTGATGAGGGGGTCTGGTTGTCTTGTGTTTCCTGATGCTTGCACCTGCAGGGTTAATTAAAATCCTCAAAAATCACTGAAGTTCACGGTCATTGCATTCATGGTCATAAATGATTAGTTTCATTAAAAAGAGTCTTTAGTCCTAGAGTCTAAGGTTTTCACTCCTTTGCATACATGTAATAAAGGCCCACAGGTCATGAGATTGGTTTCAAAAGATTTCTATTTCATGTTTGTTATCAAAAACATTTGAAGACATTTCTAGTCCAAAACTCTGTTTTGGAACTAGAAATTGTCAAACTTCAATTTCTTGTAATAAATGTATTTGTTCCACCATAAGAAGTTTCACAGCAAGCCTCTGATTTTTTCCAAAGCCAAATGCCAAAATCTCTGCAAAAATCAAGACATTTCATTAGTCCAAGGTTCAGAAAAGAAAGCCAAAGAAAAGCATTGTATTAAATGACTAAATGTCAAAATGCCAAACATTATGAAAGTGGGTTATGGAGTAATTTAAAATCAAATCTGATTTGGTGAGATATTTTCTTCACATATAAATCATGGAAGATCATCCATTTCCACCAATTCTCAAGGCAAAAGTCGAATTTGTGAAGTGGAGGGCAGAAGACGTGTTTGAAGGGTTGATTGACAGGCTTGAGGGTGCGTGCGACCCATACAGAAGGTGCGCTATGCATTGGGTGCGCGCTACGCACTGGGCTCCACTGGCTGGTGTAAATTTGCATGCGCGCTATGCATAGAAGGTACGCTACGCACTGGGTAGGCGCGCGACGCGTATAACTCAGAACCAAAAAATTTTCACTCCTTCGTCCACATTCATGCGAAATTTCCTCCATCAATTTGCAAGTAGGTTCTTTACATTTTTCAGTGAATTTTGGGCATGATTATGGTGTTTTGAATGTGGAGAAACAAGTGTTTAAGATAAAGATTGTAAACCCTATGTTTATTGCCAAATTCACTTCTTAGGGTTTGAAAAAAAATATTAGGGACTGTGTGGGGGTTTTTCAAACTTGTGCTATTGATGTCATCTATTTTCAGTGCTGTCTATGCTCATTATTGACCTCAGCCTCATGCTCTCTCTTTGCCATTACTTCTTTGCTGTCATTGTTATGGCCATTGTCATTTTCACACTACTTTTCCATGTAAACTCAGTTGACAAAACTACTTTCATTGTGGCTTTCCTATGATACTTTGATACAAATGTGACACATTTGAGGAGTAAAGCATACACTGAAATTTATACCTTCACTATACCTATATCAGTATACATATTGCAGACATCTTGTTTTCAAAGCCATGTCAGAGACGGATTCAGTTTATGAGCAGGAGTATGACAGTGATTCCACAGCTGAGGGTAATGTGCCACGGAGGTCTCACAAAAGTGGCAAAGGTGGTAAGCATGTCAGGGAGGAGCCTACTTCTTTGGCTCAAGTGCAGGCTTGCCCGCTTGCAATGGATTATTTTCAGTGTCATTCATGTTTCCAATACTGTGAGATGATCTCACAAACCCAACATCACCGTGAGCTAGTCCGTTTATTTGTTCTACATTTACATGATGGCCGTGTAAACCTCGCCGGAGTAAATTTCATTTTATCACCAAAGACTATTGCTCAGGCCACCGGGATACCAAATATAGGAGAGGAATGGAATAAATGTCACCAGTTAGACAAATTCTACTATGAGCCATACATCAAACCTGGATATATGAGACACCTGAGCACGATTTTTCCTTTCAGATTCCTGAGGGATGAGTTTGCACCATTGTGAAACTCATCATTTAGTATTTTAGTTGCGAGGGCAGATTCTCGCGTCTCTATGCGTACTAAGTCCATTTGTTGATGCATTTCACGAGGGTATGTATGATGAACATTCCATATTTCATGTATCGCAACATAGAGAGGTTGGTGGTTTTAGTACAGAAGAAGACCCCAGCACAGCAGCATAGAAGTATATATCATTATGCGCTGATCAAGATCATAGTGGTACATCAGTTGACACAACAGGGCATTACTTGGGAGGATTTCATCTCCCGTGACTTCTTCACAGTGCCATAGCCGCTTCTTGAGGTAGTTCATGATGAGGGAGATCCTTCACACCAGCCTGACATTCCTGAGACCGAGCATATAAGTGCTCCATTTTATGTGACATACCAGTGAGGCCACAGGGCCTTATTTGCAGCTACACGATGAGTATTATCTCCACAGGATGTGGAAGGGGTCTCGTTGGCTCCATCAGCAGAGTGAGTATTATCTCCACAAGATGTGGAAGGGGTCTCGCCTTCTTCTTCAGCACAGGTATAGATCCAGGATAGGGGCAAGAGGCCTATGCATGATGAGGGTCCTTCAGGAGGCCGGGACACTAATTACACGATCATTGATGTTGATGCGAGCTCTCCTAGCTCGGAGCTAAAGGAGATCATCCAGGAGAAAAAAGCTGAGAATGACTCGCTGAGAAAGAAATTGCAAATGGCTCAGTGGGTGATAAACTACCTGGAACAACGTAACAAACAACTAGAGGATGAGCATACACTTTATGAGCTGCGGCAAATCTGTGAGGATCGACAATTGGCCCGAAAGAGACCTAGTGATATGAGACTAGCTAATCGAGAGTCTTGCCTCATACGTGTTAACATGCATTTGGAGAAATTGTTGGAAAAGGCCAATAGAGACAAAGACATGCTTCGTCATATGAAAAATCATTATTGGACTTGCATGCATGTTTGCAAAGCAAAAATGAAGATTCTAAAGAGGAGGTTGAGCAGAGCACTAAAACGGCGGAAAAGGCATGATCCACTCCAGATTTTGGCTGAGGCTTCATTGGCTGGACATAATACATGATGGAGGGTCTTCGCTCCGAATTTGAGCAAATTGGGAGAAATTTTTGTCATTTTGAAAATTTTTGGCCTAAAAACAGGTTTTTCAGCCCAACGCGTAGCGCGTCGATGCGCTCGTTTTTGATTGGGAAACTTGCTGAAGGAAAAATTTATATTTTTGGGTTTTTCATGGTAATTTATGCATGCTCAAGTATTGCTGAAGCATTTCATCAAGTTCTGGATGATCAAAAGGCCCAAAAACACCATGAAAACCACCTTGCTGCCACCTTTTGCTCCAACAGGAAGTACTTATGGGAGAATGACATTTTGAAGGGGCAAATGAGCTCTAAATTGGGAAATTCGACTTGGGCTGGATAGCAGACATCCAAGGCTTTCCAACCAACTATTTTGAGCTTGATTTTGATGTCGAAAAGTGCCCCAAAAGTAGGCTGAAAGGCGCGTGACACATAGAGCTCAGGCGCGCAACGCATAGAGATTTTTGGTCAAAGTTTCATCTTCCTGCTCAGGAATTCGTCCAGTTTTCACTAGTTTCACCTCCTGATGTAATATGTGACTTATCTTGATGTAATTTTATGTGTATGATGTAACTTTGACACTTATTTACCTATTCTAGATGATTCATTTACAAAATAACACAAATTTAATGTAATGAATCAATTTCCCTTCTTTTAGAGATAGGTTGTTTGGATGCCTAGTTTTCAGCTCTATGTTTGGAATTAGTTCAAACTGCTCCTAGAAGGAGGAGCTCGACCCCTAGAGTTGTGGGAAGGGGTGAGGAGGTCTATATGATGTAATTTTTGAGACATTCTATAGGTTGGACTCTTGGGAAAGATTTTGGCACATTATTGTACATATTTTTCATATTTTGGCTAAGGAAAGATAAGAGGTTTTGCAGTACGTGTTGGGATTCTTGTGGCTTTCAGTTCTTGATGGTGTTTTTTCTCAATTTATTGTAAGATATTTCATGTTTAATGTATGCCATTCCCTTCTTATGCTTCTGCAACTAAATGAATGAGTAAATGAGATTGAATCCATTGTTTTCAGTGCTCTGCCTTTGAAATTGTTTAGTTTTACATGTTTTCGCCTATTTGGAGAGGATCCATGTTTTCCCATGCCCTCTTCAGCTCCTTTTCATTCTGATCCATCCATACACTTAATCAGAAAGCATTAAGACTACTGCCTACCTCGCCCCAACTCTAAATCTGTAAAGATCTGGCCTTATCCTCGCACGCAAAATTGTTTTTTCCCATTTCTCCAACAAAACCCAAAAAAATCAAATTCAAACTTTCCCATCTCTTTACTAGCCTAAAATCAGTTCCCATTTTAAGTCATCTCGCACCCTATTGCTCATTTTATCAAGATTTACTGCAGAGAGCCCTCTCCTATCCTCGTAGGGCTAGCTACGAGGCTGAGATTGGTTTGATGTTGCCTGAGTTTTTCCTTCCTCAACCTGAGGTAGATTTGAGCGCTAACATCTTCCCAAGTGGAAATACCCGTGCCTCTGTTGCATACGATGTCTGTGTATAAAGGCGCCATTTCTTTGTCTTCAGACATCGGAGCCTTGCCTTTCTTCTTCATAGTATCTTGCATACTGCTTTGTACAACCTTTTGTTCTTTGTTCTTGCAGTTTACAAGTGAGGTGAGAGTAATGATAAGAAACAGTGACGGGAAAGATTTAAATGCCGAAGACATGCAAAAGTACACCACCTTACGTGAACTGGCTCTTCGATGAACACAAAATCATATTTCCTTAACAACTGGAAACTACTTCATTAATTAGCATTAAAGCGCATAACCAGTTCTTGTTTGATGGAAAAATCTTTTTCTTGAATAATGAACCAGAAAAATCTGCGATGGGGCGATTTTGCGATTTGCATCACAATATCGCGGATCGATGTATCCCATTATCGCAAAATCGCAACATCGCAAATCACTGTGTCATCCTATCGTAAGATCACTTTTCCGTTTTATCGCAATATCGCGATATCGCAAGATCGCAATATTGTATGATCGCAATATGTACATATGTTGTGTTTAAGCAGTTTCTTGCGAGGTGCTATTTTGCGATATGCGCTATCGCATGTCGGCATTTTCAATAGTTTTTTAGCGTAAGTGCGCTTTTAAGGCATGCGATGTGATGTTTGTTTATTCTTATGCAATTTTGCATTCCAATCTCGCGATCTTAGATTTTGGGTAGTAAGGAGGCGTCCTATTGTTCTTCTTGCGATTCGATATTTCTTAAGGAACGATTTTGTCTTTCCTCATCATGAAACTTAGACTTTTTAGATTTTTCAAAGGTATTTTCCTAAGTTTATGATGGTAAGTTTTATTAAAAAAGGAAATACAAGCATTAATTCATTTTAATTTTTTTTTTGACTAAGGGTCCCCACTTATTTAGTATTATTAATAACACTAAATAAGAAGGGGGGTTGTTGGTGGCCACAACAGGTCCCAACCATCTCGTCCTCAGTTTGCCCTTGAAATTTTTATATCTTGAATCATATAGCAACGCCCAATCTCCTTGCTGGAATTGTTTTTCTTTGAGGTGTCTGTCATGCCATATTTTTCTTTGAAGTTGGACTACCTGTGAGTGGAGAAGGCCCTGCAATCTCTATTCATCCAATCCATTTAGCTGAAGCAATCTTTCCTTTTGTGCATGGTTGACATCTATGTCCAGCTGAGCTACCATCCTTAATGTGTTATATTCAAATTATATTGACAGTAGAGCCTTCTTCCCATAGACCAGCTCATAGGGCGTGAACCCTATGGTGGTTTTCCAAGTGGTGTTATAGGCCTAGGTGGCCTTAACTAATCAATCTACCCAATATTTTCTGCTGCTACTCACTACCTTAGTCAAAATCCCTTACAAAGCTCTGTTAGTGACTTCCACCTATCCATTTGCTTGCAGATGATAAGGGGTGGAAGTTCTGTGCTTAATCTTGTGGTGTGTGAGCAAGTATTCAACCAGATTGGAGGTAAACTGACTCCCTTGATCTGTGACTAACTCTCTTGGATAACCAAACTTGTAGAAGATATTTTCCCTCAAAAACTCAGCTACTTTTTCTTCTGCTGCTGCTTGATCTTCCTCGTTTCTGCCCATTTTCTCGGATAATTAGTACACACAATGATGTAAGATTTCTATTTTGAAGGAGGGTTGATAGGACCCACAAAGCCCATGCCCCACTTCTCAAATGGCTCGAAAGTCACTTGAGGTTAGAGGGGCATCTCATCCCTTGGAGTAGGTTTCCCCATCCTTTGACATCGATCACATTGGTTAATATATCTCTTGACATCTTGATGAAGAGTGGGCCAATAGTAACCTGCTTGTAGAATTTTGAAGGCAATCCTTTTTGCTGCAAAGTGGCCCCCACAGGGCCCATCATGGCAGGTTAGGAGGATGTCAAAAAATTCCTCCTCCCTGACACATCGCCTCAAAATCTGATGCGGGCCAAGTTTAAAAAGATTGCCCCCAATCCAGGTTAATGGGGTACTTTTCCTCACGATCTTGCTTTTCTCTTTTGAGGACAGGTGTGGAGGAAACTATGCTGAAACCAAGTAACTTGCTATATCAGCAAACCATGGAGAGAGTACTGAAATAGAAAATAGGTGCTCATTTGGCATTTGATCATCCACCATTCCTTCTTCACCTGCAGGTAGATCTAATCTAGACAGAAAATCAACAACAACATTTTCCTTACCTGTCTTATCAACAATGGTCAAATCAAATTGCTGCAATAAAAGTAACCATCTAATGATACGAGCATTTACAACCGGTTTATTCATCAAATGCCTAATTGCAGCATGATAAGTGTGTACGAATGTTTGATAGTTGGTGATGTAGTATCTGAACTTATTTAGGGAATGGACTACTGCTAGGAGCTCCTTTTTGGTTACGGTGTAGTTTAATTCTACCTTGGACAAATTTTTACTTACAAAATACATGGAATAAGGCAGTTTCTCATCAACTTTCCCTAAGGCTACTCCTATTGCTTTGTTTGAGGCATCTATGTGAATGTGGAAAGGTAGGGCCCAGTTTGGACCTCTCAAAATTGGGGCAGTTACCAGCTTACCTTTCAAGGCATCCAGAGCCTCTTGATAGTTGTCAGTCCATATGAACTCAACATTTTTTCCCAAAAGACCAAACAATGGAGAGGCTAGCTTACTAAAATCCTTAATGAATCTTCTATAATACCCTGCTAGGCCTAGAAAACTCCAAACATCTCTTACCTTTTGAGGAGGTGTGACCCTTTGGATGATAGCAATCTTGTTGGGATCCACCTGTAATCCTTGCTGAGAAATTGTATGACCTAGCACGGTCCCTTCAGTCATTAGGAATTCACATTTTTCAGGATTGAGGGACAGGTTCATTTCAATACACTTGGCTAGAACTTTCCCCAGGCTAGTTAAAGCTTCTTGGAAGTTAGAACCATAAGGGGTAAAGTCATCCATATAGATTTCCACTAAATCATGAACCATTTCAGCAAATATGCTTAGTACTACCCTCTGGAAAGTAGCGGGAGCATTGCACAACCCAAAAGGAAGGACCCGATATGAAAAAGTACCCAAAGGACAAGTGAAAGTGGTCTTATCTTGGTCTTCCAGGCTGATTTGGATCTGGTTGTACCCGCTAAACCCATCTAGGAAGGAGAATAACTTATTCCCTTCCAGGCCATCTAACACTTGATCTATGAAAGGTAAGGGGAAATGGTCCTTCTTGGTGGCCTTGTTTAGTTCCCGATAATCTACAAAGATTCTCCACTTCCCATTTTTATTTGGCACTAGCCCCAAAGGAGAGACCCATTCGCTGTCAGAGATGGGGTAGATGAATCCTACATCCAACAACTTTTGCAGTTCTTCTTTGACAATGTCCTTAAGGGTTGGATTCGTCCTCCTTTGAGGCTCCCTGACTAGTTTACAATCTTGTTTAATGTAAATTTGATGAGTATAGACTGAAGGGTGGACTCCCTTCATCTCCTTATAGCTCCAAGCAAAAGAATCCAAGTGATTTTTCAATAAGCTACACAGTTCTTTCTCCTGAGAGGTGGATAGGGATGAGTGAATCTTCAAGGTTTTTTCTGGGCCGAATTCCACATTCTTAACTCAGAGAGAGGTCGGATTAGCCACACAGAGATCAACTAAAGGATTGGCTTGGGTTTCTTCCACCAACTCTTCTAACGACAACATACTGGGGGGTGGATTTTGAATCACGTTCTCAATAAGATCATCCTCAGTTTGTGGACCCCCCATGGTAGCCTCTACTGTACACAATGGTGCGGAAGAGAATTCATCCTCCTCTTTCTCCTCCAACCAGAGAGGCGAATCATGTTCTAGTAGAGGTTGGGTAGGAGGATACAGGACTAGCTGTTTGGACATATGCCCATTCTTGATTGTCATGTTCCCAACTCGACAGCTAATGTAGGCATTTGCAGTAGCCAACCAAGGATTTCCCAAGATGAGAGGATACCCAGTGAGCTTTTCCTTTGGCTGGAGAACCAAGAAATTAGCAGAGTACTCCCAGGAATCAATAGAGACCATTACATCTTCGACAATCCCCTTAGGGGTCACGGTGGAGCAGTTTGCTAACTGCAGTACTGTTGAGGTCTTTCTCAGCGAACCCTGAAGGTCGAGTTTGAGCATAGTGTCCCTAGTCATCACATTAATGGAAGCCCCTACATCAATCAAGGTATAGGGGATTACGGTGCCATTGATGTGGACATCGACTATAGGACTCCCAGGGTCTAGGTATTTCAGAAAGATCACCTGCCCCAACATCAGGTTGGACAATTGCCCTATGACATTGATAGTTGGAGCATCTCTCTTATGCCTGCCTGGGTGCCTGAAGCACTTCTCCTTGATCATCTTGTTGTATATAGGCACATCCTTTATGGCTTGGAGAAGCAGTATCTTTACACATAATTGTTTCAATTCTCCTAGAAGTTCAGTTTCTTCTGGGGTTGGTTGGGTGGTTCCAATTAGTCTCTCAAGAAAGGGTGGAATGACTTTGGTTTCAATTTCCTGTTTTTCTTCCTCATCCTCCTTAGGAGGAGGTTGGCTATCTGGGAGAACCTTACTAGATCATAGGTTAATCTCCTTAATCTCCACAACATAGGTCGAGCATGATGTTTCTCCACTATATACCTGTTGGGCCTGTCTATTGTTGGGGTTCGGGTTCGGTTGAGCAGGTATTTGGGGTTTTCTTGGTGGAGTAGGAGGTAATGGTTGTGGTTGAGCAGGTGGTGGAGGCAAAAGAGTGGGAGGAGAGTTGTACTGGGGCTTCCACCCTTGATGAGGTGCATCCCATTGAGGTTGTGGCTGAGCATAAGGGTGAAATGAATGAGCAACTGCAGGAACCTGGTATTGAGGAGGACACGAACAAGGAGGGGGTGTGGACCAGGATGGATGAGTAGGGGGACCCGAAGAAGGCATGGGAGTGGCTTGATTGGGGTTGTAATAGGTCTGGGATGTCCCTTGCATTCCCTACTGGTAAGGTCTGGGTCCATGTGGCCTCCTTTAGTTCATGAAATAGAGTGGTTCAGTGGCTCCTTCAACCCCCTGATATGCAGCATTGATTCCAGGAAAGGAAGGGCACTAATTCATAGGATGGTCTTCCTCATAGACTAAACAAACTTCTATAGAGTGCAATGGACATTCGTTCCTAGGATGATTTCTAGTGCACCTGGGACAAAAGATTGCCAAAGCCCTCTCGGCTTCCTCTTGTTTCCTCTTGATATGCAAGGTATCCATTTGCATGGCAAGAGTCTGCCTCACCTCACTCTTGAAATCTTCCATCTGATTCTTAAGTTCATTTCTAAGGGATGAACTGGATGAGGATGTACAGGCTAAAGGTTGACTTCCCCTACCTCTTTTCCTAGCTGACCTGGAATGGTTTCTAAACACAATCTTTATGTCATAATATAGCAGTTGGTATATGTCTTCCCCAGCCAACAAATGCAGGGTATCTAGAAGGTCTTTATGGACTCCTCTGAGCATAACCAACTTCAGAGATTCAGGGTCAAGTGTGCACCTGGCCCTTTTATAACTGAGTTGAAACCTCTCTTTATAGTCTTCTAAAGATTCAACACTTCCCATGGTCATTCAGAAGATTTCTTCCTTGGTATCCTTTGATCTACAGTAGTCCTTGTATTTGTTGTTAAAGGCTTGCTGCATCTGAGCCCAAGTTGTGATATTGTTTCCAGGTAGCCCCATGAACCAACGCAATGCTGCATCCTTGAGGGTAGAAGGAAATAGCTTCAATTTCTGCTCGTCCTCTGCATAGTCATAGGTTCAACAGAGAACAACAAATTCAAACAAGAAGGTATCAGGATCTTTGGTAATCAGTCCATGGAAGTGAGGTAAGGCTGAAGGGCTTATGTTTTTCATTTTTATGTCTCCATTGGTCTCTTAGATAGGAAAGGCACCTTCTATTATTTCCCCATTCGCTCAACGTTTTTTGTTTTCAGCCATGGTCTCAAGAGAAATGGTTTCTTGCTCTTCTTCTATTATAGGATCTTCGTATATCTCTAGAGGTTCACCTATAGGTTATTTTGGATCACTGCCACCAAAGAAGAGACAACGGTGACTTAGTGATGTGGAGGGGGTGTTGGGTAGGAATTTTCCTGAATTGTCTCTGTTCCTATGAGGCATGAAAGGAAATCTCTTTTTTGGGCGATTTTGTTATTTTTATTTTTATTTTTTTGCTTGTACCTGCAAAACTGAAATGGATTGAAAAACAAATTGCAACTAACTGAAATAATCCTTGCTGAAATGGAAATTACAGAATTGAAATGAAAGCAGGAAATGACTAATTTACTTTGATGAAATGAAATTGCAGAATTGAAATGAAAGCAGGAAATGCCTAATCTACACTTGCTGAAATGAAATTGCAGAATTGAAATGAAACAACTACTCTACTTTTGTTGAAATCAACTACTTAGCAGAATGTTGCAGTAGAAAATAGAAGAAAAGCAATAACAACAAAATACTCTGACGCTTCCCCAGCAATGGCGCCAAAAAGAATGGCGAGCTCCAGTATTGCAGCAATAATACTGCAACTCTTGGGGCTTCCTTCTTTACTTTTATCAACCGGTAGTTCGTAACAAACTTGGAAGCAACGGTGCTGTATGCACAAGTACTAACTCTTACTGCAAGCTATCACTTGATCAGCTGGCGCAAGTTCGCTAGGAGTTTAAGCCAACTTCTATGAGTTCTCAAAAGAAGCTTTAACTGTGATGGAAGAAAGCTAACTCTACAGGGACTATTCTACGTGCAGAAAGAGAAGGAAAAATGAAATAAAATGCAAACCCTAGCAAACCCTAGTTTACCCACTAACCCTACTTTTGCAAGAAAAGAGATGGAAACTACTAGAATGGGTGCTATTGACTACTAAAAAGGTAAATTGCATTTATTCAAGCTACTTCTAAAGAGAAATGAGAAGAAATCATCTTTTTGTACTTTTGAGTATTTTGATGTGGAATTATTATGCTTGTGATTTGACTGGTTGTGATTGTGTAGAGGTTTGGTGGTAAAGGAAGATGGAGTTGGCTTTTGTAGGAGGTGAGGAAGGTGTGGAGAGGTCCTAAGAAGCCCCTAGTACCCTTCTAAAGGCTTCCATTGTGATTAGACTTCGAAAAATAACTCACAGGAAATTCTACAGGAGGCTGCAGGGGATCTACAGGAGGTTCTACAGGAGGATCTATAGGAGGAGGCCAAAAGTTGTTTTTGGGAGTTTTGAAGGTGAAAAAATGATGGAGAAAGG
The DNA here is from genome assembly GCA_000404065.3 of Pinus taeda. NCBI lineage: Eukaryota > Viridiplantae > Streptophyta > Pinopsida > Pinales > Pinaceae > Pinus > Pinus taeda. Next base: position 47,132 of record APFE030732383.1, on the reverse strand, counting down.
GAAATGAAGGCTGGATGAAGGTGTTAAGGTGTTTAGAACTTGTCAAGGAAGATCAGGGACAAATGAGATGGTTGGATTTGTTCAAGTGGCAAGAAAACAACTTTGTGAAAAAACACAAAAATTAGGGTAGATTGGCGAAATGTGGTGAATGAGTGGGGGAATCTTGGAGAAGTGAGTTGGTGTTGGCTGTTTAATGGAGGAATGATGAGCTGGAATGTTCTACAAGAGAGATGTATGCTTATTTCTCAAAACTGACCAAAGCAAGAATCCGAAAAACAGAGTTTTGTCTATTTTAACGTAAATTTTGACCTAAAACCAGAAAAGTGCTGAACAATACCTTATGAACAGAAATCATGTGATAAAACCATGGTAAATGAACATGAAATGATCTAAGCCCCTGAATCCAAACTAATATCAACTTCTCCAACTCAAAATATCACACTAGAAATTGCATTGGAAGAGTAAAAACTGTGTTTTTGGTGGCAGCAATAGTGCCTTGACCTCAAATCATGGTCCCAAGGAGGGAGAAAGGAGATAAAGACCTTATATTTGCCTTTTTAGATCATTTTCTATCACTGCAGCAACTTACTTAAGCAACTTGAAGCAAAAACAACTATTCTAACCATTAAAAGCAACCTAATTTAACAAAGCAAGATTAACCTAAACAACATAAATTATCTCATGAATGCAAGCAAAAGAATATAAATACACAAAGGAGGTGGTGGGTAGCTTGGGTTGGGCCCTAACCCAAAAGCTTCAGCCCTCTAGAAAAGACCAGTGCTGGTTCAAAACTTGGTTCACCTTCATTTATAAAAAAATAGCAGTTACATCACAAAATTGTCTTCAAAAAGAGCTAAAAAATGAGCTGAGTACAAAGCTGCACAAAAGTGTGAAAATATACTATGAAATGGCTAACCTACCGAGGCTTGAAGCCTTCTTATTTATACAAGTGGGCACTCCCAACAGTCCCCCTAAACTTAAGGAACTTGGCTGCCTAGAACTGAAGATAACAACAACCCTACTTGACTTGCTCGGCTACCCCTTGCAATCATCAATATGGGCCTTTGTACTCTGATATGATGATGGAGAACTAAAGGAATGGGTCATTAATGAAGGAGACACCCCTCCTATAAGTCCTCATCCATGTTTCCTTGAGTTTGGCTACCATTTTTCTCATAAATTATTGGTCCTTGTCCAAAATTGTCCAAAACATCTGCAATAAACACTCATTAGACTATATGGCAAAGTGACTATCCCCATTCACTCTATTGACATAAATATATTCAAAAAAATGCACAAAACTATTGAGAATGGTGGATTAAATGAAAATAATAGGCAGAATGAGCCCATATAGTTACCAATTTCTGGGTCTCTTCAGTAACCACTTGATTCATTATGTTTGTTTATCAAAGACAAAGAAATGAATATATCCTTCGAAACTATTGTTCACTATCTTAGTTTTCCAATCAATTTGAGGATGATAAGATGAGTTATGAGCTAACTGAGTACTAAGAAAGAAAATATTTTTGTGCAAACATTTGTAGTGAAAATGGGATCTCTATCACTTGCAATAATGTTTGGGTTTCCATGTAGCTTTTGAACTGTTTCCGCAATTGCAGTAGCAATTGTATTGACTTTGAAAGATACTTGGTAAATCTATCAACTACCACCATGATGACACACTTTCCTTCAAACCTCAGTAAACATGTGATGAAATCCATTGATACCTCTTCCTAGCACTGACTTGGAATGACTAATGGTTGTAAAAGACATGGGGTCTTAATGGTCTCAACTTTATTTTGTTGGAAAACCAAACATTCCACCACGAACTTCTGAATATTAGTTTTAAGGTCATCCAAATAAAATTCCTTCTTAACCCCATGGTAAGTTTTTAAAATTCATGAGTGCCCTCCTATAGGAGATGTGTGCAATTCCAAAAGAACATTTTGTTTAAGTTGGGAGTTCTTACATAGATATAAGTGATCTTTGTACCGCAATGAATCATTTTTCCAAATAAATGAATCATATGCACTGGGTTCTTGTTGCAAATTTTGAATGAGTGCCCATACCTCTTTTTAGTTCTTCCATTCCTCTCTTGTTTTAGTTATCCAATCAGGTTTTGATAATAGAAATGGCATAGATAAATTCTTCCACTTCCTCATCCCTTCTTGAGAGTGCATCTATAATCTTTGTTCCAAGAAGTATTTAAGGCTATCATGATCCGTTTTTACCTTGAAGTGCCTTCACATTAGGTAAGGATTCCATTTCTTTAGTGCATGCAGTATTGCCGACATTTCCTTCTCATAAATAGTTTTTGTAAATACTTTACCTTGATTGGAAAACTTTTAAAATCAATGAGTCTTCCTTATTGCATTAAAACAACACCTATGCCATTTCCTAAGGCATCACATCTATGATAAATGTTTTTGTGAAGTTTTCTATAGCTAATACCAAATATCGACACATTGCATGTTTAAGATGTTCAGAGGCCTTAATTTCTTTTGGAGTAAAAAAAAATCATCTTTCTTTAGTAATGTGTTTAGAGGTGCTGCTATCTTCCCATGATTATTAACAAAATTATGATAATACCTTGTCAACTTGAGAAATCCTCGAATATGCCTTAAGTTTGTGGCGATTTTTCATTCCTTGACGGCTTTAATTTTGTTAGGGTCTACCTTAACACCCTTGTGGGATACAATATGACCCAAATATTCCACTTCTCGTACCCCAAATAAACGTTTGGAGGATTTTTCATACAATTGTTTTTCTTAGACTTCTTGTAGCTTAGTATATCATAAAAAAACACTTTTTTTTTTTTTTCTAAGGGTGGGTTTGAAAGTGGAATTCATCAAACCTTGAAATGTGGAAGGTGCATTAGTAAGGCCAAAAGGGATGACAAAAAAATCATAATGACCTTCAGGAGTTCTAAAGTTTGTTTTCATAATTTCTTTTGTCTTCATTCTAATTTGATGATATCCTCAACAAAAATCTATCTTGGTGAAGTAAATTGCTCCATGTAGTTCATCCAACAATTCATCAATGGCAAGAATAAGAAAGTTATCTTTAATAGTGAGCTTGTTGATATCTCTATAATCTGGATACATATGCCATGATCCATCCTTCTTGTGCACCAATACTACTAGAGAAGAGAAAGAAATTTGAATAGGTTTAATTATACTTGCCTCTAGTATTTCTGCAACCATATTTTCAATTTCACTCTTATGGGCATCAAGATATCTGTAATGTCTAATTTTTGGAGGAACAATTTTTGGAATCAAGTGAATAGCATGATCATGATCATGAATAGGTGGGAGATTTTTGGGAGTCTCAAATACCTTGGAATGATTGTCAATAACTCTTTGGAGATCTAAATAAATGGATGGCTTAGATGTTTGAACATATAAAGAACACACTTGTGCAATTACCGCTCATTTTTCCTACTTCAAATTCTTTGTCATGCCATTAGAGTTGAGTATCTTCCCATGTTTCCTTGTGGTACCCCTTAATTCAATTTCCTTTCCTTCAGAGAAAAAGATCAAGATAATTTCTTTGAAATTAAAAGCTATTTTCCCTAAATATTTTAACCATTGGATTGCTAATACAACATCTGCACCACCCATTCAAATAACAAGCATTGGAATATTCAATACATATTCCCCCATGGTTAGATTGATACTATGGCACTTCCTTGAGCAATTTATAGTTCCTCCATTTGAAATCATCACTTGAAACTCTGGTTTTAGATAAAGAAAGCAACTCAAATCCTTGGCTATCTTACAATGAATAAAATTATGAGTACTACATGAATCATTCAACACTATTAAATTTTTCTTCTTGATATATCCTTATATCTTGAAAGTTTGAGGAGTGGTAATTCCCACCAATTCATTACAAGATATGGCTGGATTCATTTCTCGTTTTTCATCCCCTAGGGTTGGTTCCTGATGTATATCTTCTTCTTTTAATGCTTCTTGTTCCTTTTCTTCCTCCTCTTCGCAATCTATGTAAAATAATTTCTTATCAACACACTTATGACCTTTAGTGTATTTTCTATCACAACTATAACAAAGCCCCTTTTCTCTTTTTTCCTCCAATTTTTGTGGTGTCAACCTTGTAGGTTGTGGGAAGCTAGGAGTGACAATGCTCCGATATTTATAGTTGTGAGTGGTAGACCTCCTTGTTGCCAAAATTTTGCTTTCAACTTTTCTTGCCACTTTGAATGCATTCTCCAATGGCATAGGTTCCTAAAGGAGAACCTAATATTAGATTATATCCTTTAAAATCCTAATGAATACATTAATCAAATGCTCCTGTAGAATATCGGTTACCTTGATATTCAATCTTTGGAAATTTTCAATGTGCTCCCCAATTCAACCCTTTTGTTTGAGATTTTTCGTTTTGCTAAAGAATTGCTGTTTGTATCCTCATAATGTGCTATCAATTCCTCTGTAAAAATTATCCAAGTGACAAGTGATTTATGAGAACAAAGCCATCAATACCATACAAATTAATTAGGTTCTAAATATAAAGATGCAATGTGTACCTTTTGTGTGTGTTTCATATCTTGTAGATCAAATAACTGCTCTATCTATAGTATCCATGTTACCGATCCTTGCCATCAAACTTCCTCATATTGATCTTTGGAATATGGTTGGTATTCAACCCTAAGTTAGAGTTTCTAAAATCATGATTCACATTCCTTTTGTTCTCATCGTGGGTTTCATGGCATACCTTGTCACCACTAGGAAGCCTTTTTTCTAACAACTTTGTCAAACCTTCCATGTATAACTTATTTTTTCCTCTAAACCATCCATCTTAACATTCATCATCACTTCCAATTCATCTTTAGTTTCTCTTTGTGAGAGTGAAAATTTCTACACTTGGTCCCATAATTTTGATATATCACGTTGCATTTCTTCTTCTTCATGAGTCATAATAGAGATTTTTGAGGGCTTAATAGGTGTAGATTTTTTTTGGGAGGAATTTTGGAACCAATTAATGATATCTATGCTTTGTTATTCCCTTTGAATCACTTAAGAATGCTTTTTCAAATGAAATTAATGCAAATTTAAAATTACACACCTTTTAGAGCTTGATTTTGAGCTTGTTGATAAGTTTGAACTTGAAACCATTGTATCTCAATGATTTTGGCTCTCCAAGGTCGGAAATTATGTCATGTGGTAGCCTTGTGTGTCTTATTTTCGAACCGACCAGTTAGACGAAGATTGGATTCTTCAAGGTAAAGTTATGCCAATTCTCCCAAGGTGACTTGATTATGGACTAGTTCAATAGAGCAAAATTATACGGGATGCCATGTGTCACTATTTTAATATTCAGACCTAAAAATGATACACAAGAAACTATAGTCCAATAAATTTCATTGACTCTTTACACAATTCAAATATGATGCATGAAGAGAAATTTATGATGATTTTCCTCAAAACACCTGATTGAGTTTGAATTATGGGGCATGTAGAAACCCTAATTTCATTGGACCATATCTTTGAAAATATAGTGAACCAAGCTATAAATTATAGCAAGATTTTCATCAAGATAATTTTCACATGGCATAAATTTCATGGTATGGATCTTCACAAATAAAAAGAATTATAATGAAAATGCCATGATGACCCATTTGAAGCAGTAAAACCCTAGGATCCAGAGCTCTGATACCAAATGTTATGTATCCATATCAAAAATAGCACATAAACGTAAGAAAATATATATTAGCGAGTAGATAAAAAGCCACTTCGAGGGGTAACCTCCCTTTACATCACATAAATGAACAATTCTTGGATGATACAAATGACAAGGCCTCTGTGGTATATATAGAAGTATAAGGGGTTAAAATATAATTAGGGCCTACATAACAATAATAATGTAGGGCACAACAATAACAACATGGGGGCTACACTAGTATTATAGGGACCTAACACATTCTATTGGTGACTAATTTGGTCATGGGCAAGAAAATTTGTGGTTTGACCAAAAATCTCTAGATAACATCTATGTGAATCTTTCAAATTTGTTGAATATTATTTTGATGCTCCTATCTACATTCTTGCATCTACTTTCTCAATGAATTAGCCTTTGGTGGATTGTCTTCTAAAATCTCCAATTCAAACCCAGTATCTTTGACTACTTGCACAACAAATTGCATCAATGGGGAACAACTTTGTTGTGTAATTTTAATCATCTATTTTGAATTGAGTTAGCCTTCCAGGCTTTAAAAAAAAATCTTCTACAATGCACTGACTTAGGGTAGGTCAAGGGTGGTTAATTTCCTAGCATTCTACTAGGAAAGAAACTCAATTAGTTGCTTATATACATCTTCATACTCAACTTCTTTGCCAATCATATAATTGAATAAAAAATATGCCACACTATGATGGTCTTGAGCAATGGTTCGCTTACATAATTTTTCATGTGCATGAATGAGTTGTAGATTGATTTCAATGACCATCTATTTGAACTTGTCAAGGTAAATTACATTGATTCCTCTTGTACATTTGGTTGAATTTCAGTCAACAAAAAATTATTTTATTGATTTGTGAGTTGTAACTCACATTGCAGTTCACTGGTTTCACCATTCATCTCTATTGGAACTCTTCTATTTTTTGAGTGAATTGTTGCTGAGACTAATGTTCTCATAGTTTTAACCGAGCTTGAAACTGATTCCCTTGTTTTGATAATTGTTACTTTAGATGTGATATTTTAGCATCTTTCTGCTTAAAAATTTCCATCAAGCTCGTAACATGAAAAACATTGGAATTTTCATATTCTCCTATGTAATGATCCAACTCCTAAACTACCTTATTTTTGTCTAATTTAGAGCCATCCCAAACCACTTGGGGAGGAACCTGTATTGTTTCATTTTAATTTTCAATTTTCCCTTTTTTGAGCTTCTATAAATCATAGCGTTCTTCTATGGGTTGAAGTAAAAATTCAACGGAGGAATATACTCCATTTCAATAGGTGACAGGGAATTGACCATTGTTTCTTCGTGTGAGCTATTACTGGGAAGGCTACTAATGCGAGTTTTCATTATGACTCTACAGGTGGCCAAACAAGTTTTTGTACGTTTCTTCACATTTGTATAAGGAGGGGAAAATCATTGTTATGACTGCTAAACATGTGTTGATATATGAGTAGGATCCTCAATTAACTCTTGTTGTGCTATTGAAATACTAGTAGGTGCTTCAAGTACTTTTTATTTCTCGAAAATACATGTTGTGGTATTCAAGAAAAATTCTCATTGTTGATCCATTTAGATTGAGTTGACAACTTTTTCAGTAATATTTTCCTTTGAGATCTCTTCTTCAACTTCTACAAATGCCTACTTAATATCCTCTGAATCATCATATGGGATGAGTATATGAGCCTTAGATGAGGAATCCTCCACAACATGGGCCTCACCAATTGATTGCTGCAAAATCAAGGGAAAATATATTTTTTCTTTCTTCTCTGAATGTTAGTAAATGTTGATATCGAGCAAGAGGAAGTTCTTGGGCCTTGATATCCTTCCTCATAGGATTGAACTATGTGAAAGATGTCATCATAAGGACACCTTTCATGTACATACTTTTTATGAAAAACTATAACATAATGGTATCCTACAATCCCTAAATGATCATGATATTTTAAAGGAATTTGGGCTAATTTGATAGCTTGTAAAGTGATTAATTCTTTATTGGAATGCACAAGGTTTTATAGGGTGTATATTCCAATATTTATGGGGAAACTAGGCCAAATTCTCTTGGATTTTTTGTGCAAATCATAGGAAATGCTAGTTTTGACTATCTATTAAGTTATTTATTTGAAAACTAACCTATTGGGAACAAACATGGGCAAAGAATTTGGACCTCCTTGACAACCATAAATTCTCAGGTAGGAGAAATTTTCTTCAAAGTACAAGTCACTGATTGAAGCAATTCCAAGCTTAGTTTCTTTCGAGATTTGGAGGGGTTTTGAGTGGAACTATTTCTCATGAATGTGAATACTGACGAAATGAAAAATTGTGTAGAAATGGTCACCATAGTTTTCTTCCCAGAGTTTTGAATGGTAAATATGGATGGGCAATGGGATAAAGGGGTTACATTTTCAACCCATAGCAAGAAAGGAAGTCGAGAAACATATGGCACCCATAATGTAGGATGCCATATAAATGGGAGGATTGTATTTATATGTTTTAGAGGCTCTAAAACTTTGGAATTGCTTGCATATGTTTTTAGATAATATTTTAGCCCAATTGGAGGAAAATCCTTCAAAATCTCTTTGAAAAAGGTGAACCCAATGGAAAGGAAAATGTGTAACATTTTTTTTGTCGAAAAGCATGGTGACAACGAAAGATTGCCCAAAACTTAGAGGTGTGATGGTATATTCTTTGGAAGCTTTCTATTTAAATTTATGTTCATTGATTCTCCATAGTTTAATCAATTCATGCATCCTTTTTCCAAATTCAACACATTCCCTTTTAGTAAAATCCTTAGTGAATTCAACACTGTATTTTAATTGGAGTTGAGGAAGGTTATATGTAACCTGAAGGTAATCTAGTCGAAAGGAACCAACAATGATTCCTTCAACAATGCATATGGAATGTGTAGCCATGTGTACATGATCTACAACCCAGTGAATCATATATGTATATAGAAGAATTATGGGACATTCAAGAATCTTACGTAAACTAGACCTCACCACATTGCGCAAAGGGGTCTCAGAGATGTGTTAACCTGGCTCTATCTCTTTTGAACTTCCTTGAGCTTCTTCCTTGAGAAATTTATACATGCCATAATAGGACCAGATGTCTAAGTTTGTCTTTGTAATAATGATAACAAAGAACAAGACAACATTTGGATTTTCATTGTCTCGATCCTTCCTTATCGGTTCTTGAGGTTTTTGCAGGTTCTTTACCTATTTCCCCATGACATGAGCCCTCAAAAAGCTTGCAGAGCATGAAGCTTGAGTACATAGAGAGAGAAAGAACAAAAGTTCAAAATTAGTTTAGAGCCACGAGGCTTACTAATAATTTCAAAGCCTAGCCATAATTTCATAATGTTATAAAGTAAATGCAATTTAACAATCAAATGATGTGAATGACATGCAAGGTGATGACCTAATCATGCATGGATTTAGCTAATTAAATGTTGAAAAGACTGAAATTTACCTGTAGAGGTGATTTTTGTTAATTATATAATTAGGATTTAATTCATACGTATTATCTATTAATACATTAATTAACTTTAGTCCACACTACAGGTTATTGGTAATGCTTCTGTGACATTTTGTGAAAATGCTACGGTAGGATGAGAGTTGTATTTCTCAATGAACGTGAAAATTGTTGTTTGAATCTATTAGGTAAATTGAGTTGTAAAATTCCATTGTTGGGAAAGAATGTGCAAGGATATGACATGTTACCTCATAATAGGATCACGTGACGATGGAATACATGATACTCACGTGTTGGCTCAAGCCAAATTAAATGACATGTGGCAATATCTTGTGGTGCCACATGGAGTAATAAGCCATGTGGAGTAAAATATAATTAAAACTTATTATTATGACACACTACCTCCACTAACTATTCATCAACATTTCACTTTCAATACTGGAGAATTTATAAATTCTCACACAATGAATGATTATGTATGACTTATTGCCGCGACCCATAAATAAAGCCATATCAAATAATTGTATGACTTCTTTCCATGCTCCATCAATAAATTCATATCCACTCATGGTGGATTGTTATAGTATTAAAATGCATTACAAAAGTAAACTGTAAAATCCTAAAAGGCACAAGTGTATGCATATGTGTACATCAATTTCCTAGTCAAAGTTTACATTTTACAAATGCATATGACCTTCATTAATTAAAAAAATATATATACCTTCCAATAAAATTATACACTTGCATATTATATTTTCATTAAATTAATATTTTTTGTAAAATTTCTAGTACTATTTGGGCATGGTCATGATAATACTCAGATTTTCAATGCCTTTTGCATTGCACAAAATGTTTTCAGATTTGAAAAAAAAACCTGATGGATATAAGGAAAATAAAGTATTATATTTATGAGTATATTTATATTATCTATAAGATGTAATTTAGTTAGTTTATGTAGAGTTTAATATCCACTATGTTTTAGTTATAAATTTTATGGGGAGGGATTGAGGTTGTGAGTCACATATGAAAAATTAAATTATTCCAAGAAGTATCTAAATTCAACCCAACCTCACACAACATCCTTTTGGTAGGAAATTAAATATTAATGCTATTATCAACTTAAAATCTAACTAAAAATAAAATAAAATCAGAAAAAAGTAAAAGTAAAGTAAAAGTAAAATGTGCTTACATTATTACAAATAGGTAAATATCAACTTAAAAATATGGGTTGCTTGATTTGTAACATAAAGAGATATTGTTCTATGAGGGGGTTGCTTGATTTGTAACATAAAGAGATATTGTTCTTAGGAGGGTGTGTTAGGAGTAGTTAAGGGTGACATAATATCAAAGGTTAAATAAAAAATTCAATTTTTAAGAATATGAAATTAAGTTTTGAAAAAAGTTATATTGGTGAAGTGTTAAGGGCTAGAGGATATCAACCATATATTTGATAAAAGGTTTACAAGAGAATATACAGAGAGCCTCTCTCAAGCATCAAACTGTTATTTTTATAAAAAAAATAATTAGAAAAATAATACCATATAGCTTTCTTAATTATATCATTCAAAATAATTTAATGATAAATTAGGTTAATCATTAAATCCACATGGTTTATTAAGAGTACTACCATTATCTATACTTTTCTTCCAACTACTTATGATTTAGGTTCTATTACTGTTGGACAAGTTACAAATAGTACTACAAGTATTTCTTCCATATTAGTAGTTGTTATACCACTAGAGAATCACCCTTATTCTACTAATATTCTCGAATCTATTGAATGTGACCTAGATTCCTAATCTACTAACCTAAAGACTAGATTTAAACCCAAAACTACTACTTATGTTAATTATAGATATATTAATGTTAAATGGAAAATTCAATGAATATTAACCATCATTATTAATATATAGACTTGAAATATAGAAACGTGTCACTTTCTTTCATTCGTTAGACCAAATTAAGTCATGTCCATGAGAAGGTAATTGTTGTAGTTTCAATGTTTCACTAGTCTATTCATGCCGAGAGGGAAGGGCACAATAAACAAAAAAAAGGGAAACAGAAAGGCCACATGACAAGTAACATAAGGTTTCAATGTCACGTTGCGGGTGTTTTGAAAAATATGTTGTGAGTTCCCAACCTAGTGATAGAGGTGCGAGATAGGAACACGTGTTACCTAATGGAAAATTTCCCATCACGTTGCAGGATCATATAAAATCATGTATTTAAGGCGTTCCTCTGGGAAGAACTCCCCTCCAGTGCCACTCTGTACCTTTCTGTGCCATTGATTTCGTTGTTAGACGATGGAATTAATATTCACCTTTTGATTTGAAGTGTTCAATTCATTATCTCTCCCGCGCATAGCATCTGGCATCTGGCCGCGCATAACATCTGGCAAGCATGCACTGCACTCGGAATCCTCCTGCACTCTGTTCATTAAGCAAAACCCTCCTGCGCGCTCTCTGTGGCATCTCAGAATAAACAGGGAGCAAGCAAGCGACATAGCATTGGAAATTTGGGAGAAGAAGATATGGCCAGGTCCAAACCCCCGCATATCCTCAAAACCTAGATTTCTCCACCGTTTTTATAAGTTTAGTAGGTTTATTCTAGCGTAAGGAGCCTGAAGGCACTCCGATTCCCAAATGAAATGCAGACCCTCTGCCGCTGAATTTCCGAGGGTTTCAGCGAGAAATTATCATGCAGGCGCCCTGTCAAAGATACAACTTTCACACAAATAATATAATATATATATATAGAAGCCCACAGATTTACAGACTCTTTCAACAGAGTAGGTATAAGGTATTTTCAACGCGAGTGATAACCTTTAAAGATGTCCATTTCAAATTTGTCGCTCATTTTCATCCAGAAGATGTTCAGGCATGCATTCGAGCAATGAGCGGTGGATGCGTAATCTGTTATTAGTTCTAACGCTCCAATTATAAGCCACAGCCCAATCAAAAGAATCCTTCTAGAACTGCAATCAAGGTGGCTTCCATTCAAAGATCTCTCATCAAAATATCAACCAATCAGTGAATCCTGACATGCATTGCCATACCATGAAAGGTAATAGAAATTCCATGCCACGAAAAGCGATGGAATGTTCCACTGCATAAATAAAAAATTGATGGATTAGGTACGATTAGGTTATTTCTGCAGTAAATAGATTCCATTTTTAAGTCAAAAAATTTGAATTTGGCCAAAATTTTAGGAGCAATGTACGTTTTATACGACCTAGGTTTCCTGAATTTTAAATTCATATTTAAGAAAATCTGTGTTTATCTTATTCTGAGAGTGGATCTCCATGAACTTAACACAATATCTTATTCCTTATCAACTTGTCCGATTCAAAATTGGATAGACACCGAAGGCCCATGCCTCCCGACAAAAATTTGCTTCATTCTTTTTAATTCTATTAGATAAACGAGAGACTTGGTCCACTACGGCTGTGTGGTTTCGGGATGACTTCCACTATTATTATTAATATAAAGAGTGAAATTGTTAGGGTATTACAACATACCTGCTATACCCTTGTTTTCATAGTTTCGAAGCAAGAAAGAAATCATGAAGATTTCAACAGTTGGGTTTCTCACAATCAACTCCCCACTCTCATCCCCCAGAGGTCAGGCCCCTATGGGATTCATGTCCCAAACAAGTCCCACAAGCAGCCCAATTTCAAGTCCTGGCAAGAGGGTATTAAGGTCTTCTGCTAGCTTTAATGGCAGAACCATTAATGCCAGTTGTGCAACATAAGAGAAGAGGGATATTGCTTTCAGGAGAAAAAAGGATCACTGTGCTCTGTTAGGGGTCCCTCGTGATGTCTCCTACAGTGATATCAAGGTTGCATACAGAAAACTGGCACTGCAATACCACCCAGATGTCATGCCCCTGCACCAGCTTGAGACAGCCACTGAAATTTTTTCAGAGACAAATAAGGCTTATGAGACTTTGTCTGATCCAGAGAAGAGGAAAGCATATGATGCTCTGCATCTCATACGCAATTTTGACACTGGCAGGCCTGCAGCATCTCCATCCTCTTCCTCATTTAGGCCTTGGAGAGGAAGGAATTGGGAAACAGATTAGTGCTGGTGTTGATGGAGAATTGTGACCATGTTCCCTGGATTTTTGTTCTCTACTAGAGATGGGTAAAACCTTTGAGGACTGTACTTTCTAAAGAAGGCAAAGAACCTTCATGAGAGGCGAAAGTTTTCAGACTCCAGGCTCTGGTGTATTTCTTGCCCAGAACCTGTTACCTAGGAAATTTTGAATTTTTAGAATGTAAAATGACATGGAAGAGGCCGAGAATAAGACAACTGAAGGTGTAAAATGTAGAAGTCTGTAAGCACTGGAATTTGAATGGGGCAGATTACATGGACTCTGGTTTACATATAGGGCGTGTTGCTTGACACTGCCTCTTTGTAAATATATTAGCCGCACTGGAATTTGAATGGGGCAGATTACTTGGACTCTGCTTTACATATACGGCGTGTTGCTTGACACTGCCTCTTTGTAAATATATTATCCTATGTATAAATAATATTTCTTTATGATTGAACAATATGGTAATTAATTTTGGTTTGGCTGGAGGATTCCTGGTATTGTCACAATAGTCAGGATGGACGTTTTTCACTCTCGTTGCAAAAATATTTGCGTAAATATGCAGATGTAAGAATTACTCGTCTTGTCACAGTAGTTAGGCTGGTTAATCATTTTTTTCGGAAAAAAGTATTTGCATAAATTTGCAGGTGTAAGAATTACTGGGCTTGTCAGAATAATCAGGATGGTCACTTCTCACTTTCTGTGGCAAAAATATTTGTATAAATTTGCAGATGTAAAATTACTGGTCTTGACACTCTGATTTTGAATGACGATGAATACAAATCTCAAATACACAAGAAATAGATATTTGACTGGTTGCTTTTGAACTGTTCTTGTTCTTGTCAGCATAATGAGAATGGCCACTTCTCACTTTCCGTGACAAAAATATTTGTATAAATTTGCAGATGTAAAAATTACTGGTCTTGTCACAATAGCGAAGATAGTCACTTCTCACTTTATGTGGAAAAAAATATTTGCAGATATAAGAATTACTGGTCTTATCACAATAGTCAGGATGGTCACTTTTCACTTTCTGTTCTAAAAATATTTGCATAAATTTACAGAAGCAAGAATTACTACTGGTCTTGTCACCATAGTCAGGATGGTCACTTCTCACTTTCTGTGCCAAAAATATTTGCATAAATTTACAGATTTAAGAATTATTAAAATTGATAAATTTTGAATTTTAGAATCATAAATAATAGAAACTTGAACTCGTTGCCCTGAGAACCTGTAGTTTCAATTTGCTTATTATTCGCACAGTCTGACTCCTCATACCATTTTTGTGTTGACGATTACAGTAAATTTTCAATTGAATGAAATAAATGAATTTCAGATCAAGAAATTCCTTTGTTTTCCTAATAAATTACCTCTAAAATCAAAGTTCATTTGCCACTTGGATATCAAGCTACATCATGATAAGCAAGGATATCAGATTTAAATGGTAACAAAACTGGTTTCACTGGACCTTGATTTATGCAACCAAGAATTTGAAAACTTCACCATTTGATTACATTACCATGCTTTACAGCAAACATTTTAAACATCCTTGCTATTTGATTACATTCCCATTCTATACTGCAATCATTTTGAATAACCTTGCCATTAGACACACCGATTTGCATTTTGGCCCTGTACACACCGATTTGCATTTTGGCCCTATTTGTATAGTTGCCCCTTGATGGAATTTGCATTTTCGGTGAACTGGTTTTTTTGTTTAATGATTAAGAACAACATAGATTTCGGGTTCAAAATACTGAAGCCTTCAGTGCACCTTAAATGCCATTTCAGTAGTCCTAAATCGGTTAGGAATAGTTTTTCTATTAAAAAAATATTGCTCTAAAACTTTACTGGACACATGTAAGCAACAAACTCTAATTTTTTTTTGTTAATCTGTTTGATTAACTTCATGACCTGAGCAGTGAGACAAAAGGTTTCCATGTAGATTCATTATATTTGCATTGTTTTACATCATACATGCTAAATATTAAAACAATAAATTTGCATTTCAGTTACAGTATGTATCTTTAAATCAAAATTCCCTTCATCAAGTACCACAATCACCGCTGCAAATCACATTATAATAGATTTATCAAGATCTTTTCAACAAATTGGCCAAAGTTTTTAGCATGCAGTTTAACTTTGTAGAGTCTGTGAGCCTTGTTCACTGTCTATGTTTGCATTCAATTGAGTATACACAAGTTTAACTTTGGAGAGTCTATGAGCCTTGTTCACTGCCTATGTTTGCATTCAATTCAGTAGATACAAGTTTAACTAGTGGAATAATTTTGGAGTTTGTGTCATCCATAAATATGAATAGCTTCCATATATCCACATTTTTAGTTATTTTTTAATAAATATTAAAATTTGTAATTCCAAATTTTATATTTTGTTCCGTTTTGTTTAAAGTTAAAATCAATTTATTATGTTTTTTCATTTTTTACATACAAAATGTAATAAAAGTCTTTCATTTTCAAATTTTTTCACTTTTAACATCTTTTTATCTACAAAATGTAATGAAGATCTTCCCATTTTCCTAACACAACCCCCTTCTATTCAAAACTCCCTTCAATGTATTTAGAAATTTTCTAGATTTGTAAGCAACATTATAATTTTAATTTGCTTAATATATATAGACTTTTTCTTTTACAAATAGTTAACTTTTTTATTTTACAAATTCCATTCAAGGCACTGAAAAGAAATTGGTAAATTCCATCAACTATCTTTGATTTTTACGCCGTAAAGGGTTTCCCTCTAAAATGAACTCCCCCAAATGCCTTTCTGTCCTAATCGTAGTCGTTAGATCTTTTGTTAGATGTTTGAACAAAAATCAGCCATTTGATTTAATAAAAAATGTTTTAAAACATTAAAAAAGCTTAAAAAACGTTTCACTTTCCACTTGACATCTGTGCACCGAGCTTCCGGGAGAGTTCGTGGTGTTTATGGTTGTTTACGTTTACGGTTTCGTGGAGTTTATGGCTGTTTTAGTTTACAGGCTCCAATTTATGTTTGTATAGTCGAATCGGCATTGGCAATGGCATCCCCTATATCCTCATGCCCCCAAAACCCTTCTGAAACTGAAATCGGGATAGATGCCTCGTCCTCACAATCTTTGTCCTGCAGTTTCAGCGATTGACGCCTTGTCCTCCGCGGCTGCAACGACAACCTCCACCTCATGTAATTCCCACAGAAATCACAACTACTATTGTGATGTATTTATCAATCACAGAGGGCCGAATGTTAAGAAAACCTTGGCTAGCTTAGAGATATGGGAAGAGAAATTGCGGAGATATGGGACGAGAAATTGCGGAGGCTTCAGGATTGGCCTGTCGTATTTGGCATTGGACAAAGAACATTAATTATCTGTTGGAGCATTTCTCATACGTAAGTGCCCACATCAATCAAATCTTTATAAATTGTTTGATATAAATCTCTGTAAATTTTCTTATCCTTGTATTTCACCAATAAACAGGTATTTCACCAATAAACAGGCAACCACGGAAGTGCGTGGAATTAGGGCGGATGGTGTTGATAACCCAGATAGCGATGATAAGAGCTCTCAAATATCATTCTACAAAAGTTGGAGTCACCAGTGGCTTCAGCACTGCGTGAAGAAGCTTTGCCACAATACAACTACGAAGAAGTTGCAACTTCTTGATAGTAAAGGTGATCTGGTGGAGCGATTTTTGAGGAGGGTGTGATTACCAAACCTATATGGCTTCGCTGGAATAAATGCCCCTGGTTTTCTCCGCCTTCTTGGATATCTATGAAGAACCTTAGGGTTTTAGAAGTGCAGGGAAAGAAATTGAAATCATTGTGGCAATCCGGATATTAGGTAAATAAAATTTTGGTGATTTAAAGTATGCATTTATTCGTTATTGATTTCGCACAGTAAGATCTGCAACGAATTTAAATGGTTTTGCATAAGCTACTCGTCGAATTCTTTCTTACGATTAAAACCCTGGAACATTTTGTAGGCACCTTTGTTGTTGCGACAATTAGTTATTTATTCTCCCCTTTCAAAGTTACCAAAATCAATAGGGCACCTTAAGCACCTTGAACTGATTGTCCTCCATAAGATTAACCTTAAAACTTTGTTGGATGAATTTTGTCATTTGGTTTCGTTGAAAAGATTGGAGTTAACAAGTTGCCCAAATCTAAAGTCACTGCCAGATTCCTTTGGGTACTTAATAAACTTGGATTACATCGATCTGTCTCACTCTTCTCATTTGTAGGGGCTTCCAAAGTTTTTCGGTAATTTAATAAACCTGAAAGACATAGGTCTGTCTCACTCCCTACAGTTGCAGATGCTTCCAGGTTCTTTTGGTAATTTAATTCGTCTTAAATATCTTGATTTGAGTTGGTGCTATAATTTAATCGTCTCTAGCGAAACACTGGGAAACATCAACACACTTGAATGTTTAGATGTTTCCTATTGTAAGAACATTGAAAACCTTCGCAAATAGCATATCAAAAGTACTTAAAAAAATTAGATCTTAGGGGTACAAACATAAAAGAATTTCCAAATGAAATTGGAGATTTGGGCAATTTAGAAGTTCTGGAAATAGGGAGCCCTTCACTGGACAGTCTACCACTTTCACTTGGTCACTTGAAGATCTTACAGGAATTGAGGCTCGAGAATTGCAGTGAATTGAAACATTTGTCGGTGACTATTCGACTGTTGACTGAGTTGAGAGTATTGAATTGTCGATTGAAAACATTGAATAATTTAGAATCTCCCAATGCCAATTGCATGCCTCGGTTGCAAGTCTTAGAAGTTTATAACACGAAATTATCAGAGGTATCATTTTCCACAAGTGTCTGCCCCATCCTTAAATATGTCTCCCTAAGGTTTTGTAATCATCACTAACACCCAAAATTTTGGTAAACCACTTTGCAGGTTGAAAATGGTTAAACATATGAAATTTTGTAGGGAATCATATGTTCAGTATCAGGGATGTTTTTAGCACTGGTGTATCAGCAAAAGCCCTGTTTTCGCTGTAATTTTCAATTCAGTAATCATGATTATCATTGTGATTTTGAAAATTTTATAACTATTTTATGTTTAATTTTTTTTTTTTATATTCGTTAATAATCATTTCACTGTAGTTTCACAAATTTAATACTTATAATTCCGAAAGTAAAACAATTAAATAAATTCTAGAACCTTATTTCTCTTTCCATTATTACAAGTTTATTTTAATAACCTATTGATATCCAAACAGTTAGAATGAGACCTGACCCTCCTGTTTCAAATACCTCTTAAATCTTCACCATGTGTAAATGATGGAGAGTCAACAATTTGCCTTCAGTGTTTAGAGTTTCGGTCAATGTCTTCATCATTACTTCGCTCCTGTTCATCATGTTCAGAAAAAACATCAACAATAGCACTAGGAAGTCTCTAATTCTGAAGAGACGAACTCATATCGAACTCATACTTGCAGAATCAGCAAGGACAATAGTAGTAGTGGAATATACAAGATTCCTAAATTGTATATCATCCATAGAAGTCAGATTCGTGCTATCTTCCACTTCAGTAAAAAATAAAATAAAAATCACGAACTGCACATATATAGGCATTGGAAATATTTATGGTCTACAAGTTCAGATATAACATCAGAAATTCTAATTAAATGATAAGCACAAAAATGTTAAAATCTCCTTAAGTTGAGTAACAAGGATTTTTTGCAACTCCTTCTCGGGCTTATTATTTTTCAGTAATGCCACCTCATAATTTGCGACCAATGCAAGATCTGCTTTCGTCCTAGCATTCCACAAAGAGATAAATTTGATACCAAGTTATCCATCTTTGCAAAATTCATAAAGAATGAAGGTCAAAATATAGAGGGACAATAAATCCAAGCAAAGTTCTGGAATTAATCATCTCTACTCTGAAAAGTTCTGATGCACTATAATTAACACAAATATGAGGCACAAATTTCTCCGTGACATGCGGATATCTGAAGCATTTTTCATGTGATCAATACGAAGGTTTTGTGGTAATATTTCTCTATGACATCTAAGCTTACTATATCATCAAACCTTTATGGTGACACTCAAATATATTTGAAATTTTCTAAGCAGTAAAATGATAAATTTCTCTGTGGAAGAATCCAAGATTCCATTCTATGAGAACTTGTGCGAAGTTCTATGGCTATGTATTAGTGAATTCTGTGACAATATGTGTCTATATCTCTTATGCATTTTTATGGCAATTCCTCTTGTCATTATATTTGAATCTTGAGATACATTATATGTGAGGACCTACGAGACGTTACTCCTAGATATATGCAAAGGACATAAGTTTGTTATCTAAGGATCATCATCCTTGTGACATGTATTAAGTGATGATGTTCAATGTAATTTTAAGTTGACCTCGTTAGAGTGGATGATAGACACATGACATTTTGGTTTTTTTCTTTTTAGAAGATCACGTTGCTAGACCTAAATAGTATGTGGAGGGGACCAAAAAAATGTGGATCATATGTAAAATTAAAGGACCAAAAACTTAGGTGGCAATTTGGCGAAAGGGTTTGCAAGATATGCTAAAATAACTCTGTATAGTCCTACTTCGACCATCCCCTTTTTGGTAGAAATCTTTTGCAAAGATCTGTCAACCTTTTGTGTTTCTTGGGATATGTTCTGAGCTCCAAGATGGATATAAATTGAGATCAATGAGTCCAGTGGTATCCTGGGATTAGAAGGGTTAGGATGCCATGTAAATTTTGGGCTTTCAGAAGATCCCATGAACAACTCGTTCAACTTCAAGTCATCAGGAATGAAGGTTTCATTTGGGGCACCTAGCTGGATATCTCCAAAACTTGTGTAAGCTGGAAATTTAAGAGGTCCTCTTTCAAGACATCGCTTTATTTTATCAGATAATTTGGTCCAATGTTGAGTATTCAGTTCCCTATGAGCACAAATTAGTCTACAATCCACCTATATTAATCATTAAAAGAGAGAAAGTAATGGTATAAACTTCATTTGAACAGATCTACGTCACTAACACCCAAAAGTTCAATATGCTATGCTCTGTTCCAGAGGTTAAACCCTCATACTGTTCTTTCTCAAATTGTTAAAAAAATGGGTGAGATTGTTATTCTATTATTATTTTTTATAGATTTTCTGCCCTCACTGCTTAATGTTTTAATGCAACTCATTTTTTATTATAGATTTTGATGCCTTGTATCAGGTTGCAATTTGGCGAAAGGGTTTGCAAGATATGCTAAAATAACTCTGGATAGTCTTACTCCAACCATCCCCTTTCCTGCAGAAATCTTTTGCAAAGATATGTCAACCTTTTGTGTTTCTTGGGATATGTTCCGAGCTCCAAAATGGATATAAATTGAGAGAAATGAGTCCAGTGGTATCATGGGATCATAAGGGTTAGGATGCCATGCAAATTTTGGGCTTGCAGAAGATCCCATGAACAACTCATTCAACTTCAAGTCATCAGGAATGAAGGTTTCATTTGGGGCACCTAGCTAGATATCTCCAAAACTTGTGTAAGCTGGCAATTTAAGAGGTCCTCTTTCAACACATCACTTTATTTTATCAGATAATTTGGTCTAGTGTTGAGTATTCAGTTCCCTATGAGCACAAATTAGTCTACAGTCCACTTATATTAATCATTAAAAGAGAGAAAGTAATGGTATAAACTTCATTTAAACAGATCTATGTCACTAACACCCAAAAGTTTGGTAAACCACTTTGTAGGTTGAAAATGGTTAAATATATGAAATGTTGTTGGGAATCATATGTTCAGTCTCAAGGATGTTTTTAGGACTGGTGTATAAGCAAAAGCCTTGTTTTCGTTGTAATTTTCAATCAGTAATCATGATTATCATTGTGATTTTTAAAATTTTATAATTATTTTATATATTTGTTAATATTCATTTTCACTATAGTTTCACAGATTTAATACTTATAATTTTGAAAGTAAAACAATTAAGTAAATTCCAGAACCTTATTTCTCTTTCCATTATTACAAGTTTATTTTAATAACCTATTGATATCCAAATAGTTAGAATGAGACCTGACCCTCATGTTTCAAATACCTCTTAAATCTTCACCATGTGTAAATGATGGAGAGTCAACAATTTTCCTTCTGTGTTTAGAGTTCCGGTCAACGTCTTCATCATTACTTTGCTCCTGTTCATCATGTTCAAAAAAAAGCATCAACAATAGCACTAGGAAGTCTCTAATTCTGAAGAGACGAACTCATACCTGCAGAATCAGCAAGGACAATAGTAGTAGTGGAATATACAAGATTCCTAAATTCTATTTTTTTCCTCAGAAAGAAAAAGCATAATACAAGATTCCTAAATTGTATATCATCCACAAAAGCCAGATTCGTGTTATCTTTCATTTGAGTAAAAATAAAATAAAAATCATGAACTGCACATATATAGGCATTGGAAATATTTCTAGTCTATAAGTTCAGATATAACATCAGAAATTCTAATTAAATAATAAGCACAAAAATGTTAAAATCTCCTTAAGTTGAGTAACGCGGATCTTTTGCAACTCCTTCTCGGGCTTATTATTTTTCAGTAATGCCACCACATAATTTGCCACCAATGCAAGATCTGCTTTCGTCCTAGCATTCCACAAAGAGATAAATTTGAAGAACACTTCTGACATTGATTCCTAACATGACATATGTAAAATATGGAAATATAAGAAAAATGTAATACACCCCTCCATAAGAAAAATGTAATAAATCCCTTTACAAACAAACAGGGAAATGGGCAATAAAATAAAGAGAATAAAATACTGTAGTATAAGAAAATATTTAAAAATTTGATATCAATGTAATACTATGGGTTTTGATCCCTCAGTGTAATAATGTATATTTCCAATTTTAAAAATTTGGTAGAGCTATATAAAGTTATGATGCATATAATGTATAATTAATTTTGATTTTACTAATTAATATTGTGGAATGAATTTAAACTATAAATAGACATAGTCATATGAAATTGTAATTACACTAATTACACATTGATTGATGATCTAAGCACTTAGAGTTGAGTGGTCAATATTATACATCTAGATCTTCTAGCTTGATTTAAAGATTAGTATTGTGCCATTTTAATAATGGGTTTCTCTCCTAATGTTGTACTTCCTTCTCATTATAAATATTGTGTTTGAATGGTACATTGATATTGTTAATTTACCACCGATATATGTTGTTACAATCACTTCTACCCTAATTCTTATGTTTTATTAGCAATCTTTTAAAACAATTTAATCTCCTAATGATAAATAACAGTTGTAGATAGAATAATAAATTCAAATAATAAGAGACATGAATTCACACCACACAAGAGGCCATGGAAATATTGAATCCCAAATAAAGTTGACATATACAAATAGGGTGTGGATAAATTCCAACCATTTAAGTAGTAAAATTCTTCAAACACAAGCATTGCCAATGCAAATATATATGGATGTTTCAACAAAAGGCCAAATCAGGGTTTTTTGGTGAATAAAGGTGCCGTTTGTATATGGGAAATTTCTTGATCATTGTGTGTAATCTTAATGTTGATAGATATGTCTACTAAGTGGTTCCAGTTAATGGGGCATTGATTTGAGCGTTCAATATATTTTTATTCTTTATCAAAGTATTCTTTTGTTGTATTTGTGTTCTTCAATTTATGCCTTACGGCGTTTCCTTTGCAACATCTGGTGCAAATGCTAGTTTAAGACTTAAGTACGATCTAATTGCAAGCGAGAGGTTCACGTCTCAGAGGATGAAAAAAGGGACATCATTTGAAAATGCGCCCAACGTTGAGGCAATTTTTGTGATTTTGTAATACTAGAAAGGGTCTGAGAATGGAAGGGACATCATTTGAAAATGCGCCCCAGACTGAGGCAATTTTTGTGATTTTGTAATACTAGAAAGGGTCTGAGAATGGATTTGATACATGAGAGAGACATAGTATATTTTATAAGGGGAAAATACAAAAGGGAAGGGAGATGAAAGATTTTACAAAGAGTGAGTTAGGAAATAAAAGAAAAGGGTACTCATTTTTTTAATTAAGAATTCTATACAAAACGGGCAGGTTGTTGTTTTTCCACAACACAATGGTTGCAAAATATTCAATATATTGACACCATGGTAACTGAGATATAAAATAATAGCTAGACCAAGATTTGTAATTATTGTTAAGTTGGCAAGGCCTAAGCTTCTGCAAGTGAATGGATTAAGAAGTCGTTACATATATTGGAGATCTATAAACATGTTTCCTATGTTACAATATTTTCAAGTTGTTTCTATAAGTTATTCCAACTTAAAAAATTCTCATAAACCTCTTTGTTAGAAAGTACTACAAAATTTTCATGTCAATTTTCACACAACAATACAATGAGCAATAAACATAGTAGATAATATATATAATATGACTAAATAACACAATACAATGGAACTTAAATAAGTGCCTTCATTGGAATATGTTTTTATACAATGTTGATAACTAATAGAAGATGAAGTAAATACACAATGATTATTAGAGTGAGGATAAAATATCACAAACCTATTTGTTAGTAAGTCTTGCAAATTTTACATGTCAATTTTCAAATAGCGGTACAATAAACAATAAACATAGTCAAGAATATAGATAATATGACTAAATATCATAATACAAAAGTTGGAACTTAAACAAATAACTTCATTGGAATATGTATTTATACAATGTTGATAACTAACAAAAGACAAAATAAATACAAAATGATGATTAGTGTGACAGTAAAATCCAAAGTCTTAACTACATATTTACAAGCATTGCATGAGAATATGAATAAAAAAATTGTTATGCTATGTGCATAACCATATTCTAAAGTAATAATCATATCGAGTATTGCAGGAAATGGGTATATATTAGATCAAAGTAGAACTAATGGAAAAACCTCATGATTCATTTCTCTCAGGGTCGGTAGCAGGGCTTGAAGATCTATTTTTGGTGGTAGGCTTTTAGACTTTTGTCAAGATCCTTAGTGGAAAATTTATCCAAATCTGGGTCTCTGGATTGGTTTTTAGAGCATAATAAAAGTATTTCGTTGAGAATCATTTTGAGTTTTTGTGTGGCGATGTAGCATCTTCTTTGTGAAGGGAGATAGTTGCAAGATTCTTCCCTACTAAAGGATTATGGCATTGCTAGAAACTTTACCATTGTGGTGCTATTGAGGATGCATGGGGGTTCCTTGGGATCTAGGAACCTAGAAATCTTAGCTTCCTACAAGGACATGGTGTGGGGTAAAGGCCCTAATCCATTGCATATGACACAATACAATCCTAGACCTTACATTATTGAACAACAACAACACGTTCTTGCTATTGAGGTAAACCTAATAGAGATATATCAACTTTATGGCATCAGAATGTTCTTAAGGAAATTGGAAACACCCTAGGGTCATTAAAAAACATGGACTCCAAGAGAACAGAGACATGGTTATTTACCTTTTATAGAATTTGTGTAGAAATAGATGTAAGTAAAAGTTTACCTGATCACATTCAGTTGAAACGTAAAAACTTCTACTGGATCCAACTATTACATTATGAAAATACAACATTCATATGTCGATTATGCTATCAAATAGGACACTTGTAGGCCACATGCCCTTAGGAAAAAAACACCCAAAATAAAAAAGAGGCAGGCCCACAAAATAAAAGGATGGAATATTTTTGATCCCTACCTCATAGAGGAAGAAAAAGGTGAAATCACAAAGGACACTCCACGCTAAGAATAAGGGGGCACTTAGGTTCATAATGGCATTGCAACCCACAATGAGAATTGTATAGAATCAGAGGAAATCCATGAATCAAAACTACAGAAAAATGTGGCACACAAAGAGGATGGGATGGTGGGCACAAAGAGAATTCACATTTTGGAAAGTTAATATTTAGACAAAGAAAACCCACCAGAGGCAATCATCAGTGAATTAGAAATTGTTCCAGTTGAACCCAACTCGGGGGGATGGGAGAAGTTCTAGAGAAACAAAGGAAATAAAGAGAAGTTAAGGGATCACTATCACACTTAAATTCTCAGTTTTATTTTATATTTTCAAATTTTATTATCCATTAAGCTGAGAGATTTCTCTTACTAAATGTGAATAGCATATACAAATTTTAATTTTGTTCCTTTTTTTCAAAATTTAAAATAAAACTACGATTTTTCCCCTTTGGAAAAAAGTGTCCATAATCAAGTTGTGACGGTTTACTATAAACATCACATAGATATGGAAACTGACTAACAAATAAATGATGGTTAATTTGTTTGCACAATATTGTTGATATGATTTTTTTTTGTAAAGCATACAATACATTTTCCAATTCTATGTCTATAAGAATATAATTTGTTATCATACAATTCAAGCAATGGAAGTGCACAAATGGATAGTTTTGCTTGAAATTGCAACAACAAAATATAGTTTCATTGATTTTTATGGGAAATGTGATTAGATCATTGAATTTTTCACATGAAACTTCAAAGGGGATTTTATATGCATTTGTTGATGTTAGTACTTCTTGTTAGTGTTAGTCTAACGTGCATATTCCATCTGGTGAAGAAAACATTTTTCTGACACTGTCTACTTTCTTCTCTGTTTTCAATGAACATATGAATGTTGATTGTGAAGTTCGATTTTTTATTATTATTTAATGTTATGAAACCAGCTCACAAAAAGATAGATCAACGCCTTATAATTAAGCCTCTTTGAGGAGGAAACCTCCTTTACATTACACAAATGAAAATTTCTTGGATTATACAAATGACAAGACCTCCTTTTTATATATAGGAGTCTAAGGGGTCATAATAATCAGAGCCGATATAACAATAATAATGCAAGAGCATAATAATAACAATAGTGGGTTTCTAAGAAGAAAAACCAAATCATTATTTATATTAATGTTACAAATAATAATACAACATAGCCGAGAGGATCTTTTTTGATTCGGGAGCGATCGTGAGCTGCGCATAGACCAGGCCTTGCGC
>APFE030732383.1:0-20866 GCA_000404065.3 Pinus taeda | reverse complement strand
TTAAATATGTCTCCCTCAGGTTTTGTAATCATCTGGTGGAGGTCGAAACATTGCCAAAGACTCTGATAAAACTGGAATTGGCTAATTGCTCTAACTTGAGGAAAATAGCATGGCTTTCTGGTCTTCCAAAACTTCAAGTGCTGGACATTAGTCGGTGCAAAAATGTAGAGGAGCTGCCAGGTATTGAAACGTTGGTATCTTTGAAAGAGTTGCAGGCATATGATTGTGCGAAGCTGAAGAGCATACGGGGATTGGCCGAACTGAAAAAGCTTCGGGTATTAAATGTTCATGGATGCTCCAAGTTAGAAGGGCTACCAGGTATCCAACATTGTATGTCGTTGGAGTACACTGATGCTAAGGGTTGTCCTAAGCAGTGGGCTGAGGCGGGATTACTGGAGCAGTTGCAGCAACAAGTGAAGGTGCTTGAAATATGAAAAGCAAAGAAATAAATTTGAAATGAATGCATAATTGAAGTCTTAGCCAAAGGTTATATGTCAGGCAGAGTTTGTATTCTAAGATGTTAGATTGTTGAGGGAGGTTGTGTAGTTGCCTTTCGACAACCCAAATTAAAACATTATGGAGAAAGTGCAAGGTCTGCCTAGCATATAGCCTTGGTAGATTCTCTGATGAATGTTACCCATATAGCTCACGACAGGATGCATATTTGCCTCGTTGTTCTATGTTTGAATGGATGGTCTCAGATTGACTCATCCTTTTTGGATAGGGACAAAGCATATATAATAAGCTTCACATTTAGCGATTATTATGGAAGAAATGTAAACACACAGTTTGAGACAAATAGATTCCAAAATATTAGTATCTTAAAAAAGAAAGCCATTTACATTTATGTTTTTTAAATAAGGTTTTTAAATATACTCTCTATCATTCATATTCCCATGTACTACCTACCCATGTACTGCTATATTTGCTTTTTTGTAATCTGTGTTGTGTATATGTGTGGATGTTTATGTCATGTGTTTGTGAATCTGTGCTAACTGAGATTGTGAATCTATGATAACTGAGATTGAAAGAGAGAGCTGAGAGCTTTGGCAGAGGAGATTATGGAAAATTGATGAGCCAACTTAAATTTACCAAAATCAATAGGGCACCTTAATCACCTCGAACTGATTGTCCTCCATAAGATTAATCTTAAAACTTTGCTGGATGAATTTTGTCATTTGGTGTCATTGAAACAATTGGAGTTAACAAGTTGCCCAAATCTAAAGTCACTGCCAGATTCCTTTGGGTACTTAATAAACTTGGATTACATCGATCTGTCTCACTCTTCTCATTTGTAGGGGCTTCCAAAGTCTTTCGGTAATTTAATAAACCTGAAAGACATAGGTCTGTCTCACTCCCTACAGTTGCAGATGCTTCCAGGTTCTTTTGGTAATTTAATTCGTCTTAAATATCTTGATTTGAGTTGGTGCTATAATTTAACTGTCTCTAGCGAAACACTGGGAAACATCAACACACTTGAATGTTTAGATGTTTCCTATTGTAAGAACATTGAAAACCTTCGCAAATAGCATATCAAAAGTACTTAAAAAAATTAGATCTTAGGGGTACAAACATAAAAGAATTTCCAAATGAAATTGGAGATTTGGGCAATTTAGAAGTTCTGGAAATAGGGAGCCCTTCACTGGACAGTCTACCACTTTCACTTGGTCACTTGAAGATCTTACAGGAATTGAGGCTCGAGAATTGCAGTGAATTGAAACATTTGTCGGTGACTATTCGACTGTTGACTGAGTTGAGAGTATTGAATTGTCGATTGAAAACACTGAATAATTTAGAATCTCCCAATGCCAATTGCATGCCTCGGTTGCAAGTCTTAGAAGTTTATAACACGAAATTATCAGAGGTATCATTTTCCACAAGTGTCTGCCCCATCCTTAAATATGTCTCCCTAAGGTTTTGTAATCATCACTAACACCCAAAATTTTGGTAAACCACTTTGCAGGTTGAAAATGGTTAAACATATGAAATTTTGTAGGGAATCATATGTTCAGTATCAGGGATGTTTTTAGCACTGGTGTATCAGCAAAAGCCCTGTTTTCGCTGTAATTTTCAATTCAGTAATCATGATTATCATTGTGATTTTGAAAATTTTATAACTATTTTATGTTTAATTTTTTTTTTTTATATTCGTTAATAATCATTTCACTGTAGTTTCACAAATTTAATACTTATAATTCCGAAAGTAAAACAATTAAATAAATTCTAGAACCTTATTTCTCTTTCCATTATTACAAGTTTATTTTAATAACCTATTGATATCCAAACAGTTAGAATGAGACCTGACCCTCCTGTTTCAAATACCTCTTAAATCTTCACCATGTGTAAATGATGGAGAGTCAACAATTTGCCTTCAGTGTTTAGAGTTTCGGTCAATGTCTTCATCATTACTTCGCTCCTGTTCATCATGTTCAGAAAAAACATCAACAATAGCACTAGGAAGTCTCTAATTCTGAAGAGACGAACTCATATCGAACTCATACTTGCAGAATCAGCAAGGACAATAGTAGTAGTGGAATATACAAGATTCCTAAATTGTATATCATCCATAGAAGTCAGATTCGTGCTATCTTCCACTTCAGTAAAAAATAAAATAAAAATCACGAACTGCACATATATAGGCATTGGAAATATTTATGGTCTACAAGTTCAGATATAACATCAGAAATTCTAATTAAATGATAAGCACAAAAATGTTAAAATCTCCTTAAGTTGAGTAACAAGGATTTTTTGCAACTCCTTCTCGGGCTTATTATTTTTCAGTAATGCCACCTCATAATTTGCGACCAATGCAAGATCTGCTTTCGTCCTAGCATTCCACAAAGAGATAAATTTGATACCAAGTTATCCATCTTTGCAAAATTCATAAAGAATGAAGGTCAAAATATAGAGGGACAATAAATCCAAGCAAAGTTCTGGAATTAATCATCTCTACTCTGAAAAGTTCTGATGCACTATAATTAACACAAATATGAGGCACAAATTTCTCCGTGACATGCGGATATCTGAAGCATTTTTCATGTGATCAATACGAAGGTTTTGTGGTAATATTTCTCTATGACATCTAAGCTTACTATATCATCAAACCTTTATGGTGACACTCAAATATATTTGAAATTTTCTAAGCAGTAAAATGATAAAT
Organism: Pinus taeda; assembly: GCA_000404065.3. Taxonomy (NCBI): domain Eukaryota; kingdom Viridiplantae; phylum Streptophyta; class Pinopsida; order Pinales; family Pinaceae; genus Pinus; species Pinus taeda. Next base: position 17,706 of record APFE030732383.1, on the reverse strand, counting down.
TTCTCTGTGGAAGAATCCAAGATTCCATTCTATGAGAACTTGTGCGAAGTTCTATGGCTATGTATTAGTGAATTCTGTGACAATATGTGTCTATATCTCTTATGCATTTTTATGGCAATTCCTCTTGTCATTATATTTGAATCTTGAGATACATTATATGTGAGGACCTACGAGACGTTACTCCTAGATATATGCAAAGGACATAAGTTTGTTATCTAAGGATCATCATCCTTGTGACATGTATTAAGTGATGATGTTCAATGTAATTTTAAGTTGACCTCGTTAGAGTGGATGATAGACACATGACATTTTGGTTTTTTTCTTTTTAGAAGATCACGTTGCTAGACCTAAATAGTATGTGGAGGGGACCAAAAAAATGTGGATCATATGTAAAATTAAAGGACCAAAAACTTAGGTGGCAATTTGGCGAAAGGGTTTGCAAGATATGCTAAAATAACTCTGTATAGTCCTACTTCGACCATCCCCTTTTTGGTAGAAATCTTTTGCAAAGATCTGTCAACCTTTTGTGTTTCTTGGGATATGTTCTGAGCTCCAAGATGGATATAAATTGAGATCAATGAGTCCAGTGGTATCCTGGGATTAGAAGGGTTAGGATGCCATGTAAATTTTGGGCTTTCAGAAGATCCCATGAACAACTCGTTCAACTTCAAGTCATCAGGAATGAAGGTTTCATTTGGGGCACCTAGCTGGATATCTCCAAAACTTGTGTAAGCTGGAAATTTAAGAGGTCCTCTTTCAAGACATCGCTTTATTTTATCAGATAATTTGGTCCAATGTTGAGTATTCAGTTCCCTATGAGCACAAATTAGTCTACAATCCACCTATATTAATCATTAAAAGAGAGAAAGTAATGGTATAAACTTCATTTGAACAGATCTACGTCACTAACACCCAAAAGTTCAATATGCTATGCTCTGTTCCAGAGGTTAAACCCTCATACTGTTCTTTCTCAAATTGTTAAAAAAATGGGTGAGATTGTTATTCTATTATTCTTTTTTATAGATTTTCTGCCCTCACTGCTTAGTGTTTTAATGCAACTCATTTTTTATTATAGATTTTGATGCCTTGTATCAGGTGGCAATTTGGCGAAAGGGTTTGCAAGATATGCTAAAATAACTCTGGATAGTCTTACTCCAACCATCCCCTTTCCTGCAGAAATCTTTTGCAAAGATATGTCAACCTTTTGTGTTTCTTGGGATATGTTCCGAGCTCCAAAATGGATATAAATTGAGAGCAATGAGTCCAGTGGTATCCTGGGATCAGAAGGGTTAGGATGCCATGCAAATTTTGGGCTTGCAGAAGATCCCATGAACAACTCATTCAACTTCAAGTCATCAGGAATGAAGGTTTCATTTGGGGCACCTAGCTAGATATCTCCAAAACTTGTGTAAGCTAGCAATTTAAGAGGTCCTCTTTCAACACATCACTTTATTTTATCAGATAATTTGGTCTAGTGTTGAGTATTCAGTTCCCTATGAGCACAAATTAGTCTACAGTCCACTTATATTAATCATTAAAAGAGAGAAAGTAATGGTATAAACTTCATTTAAACAGATCTATGTCACTAACACCCAAAAGTTTGGTAAACCACTTTGTAGGTTGAAAATGGTTAAATATATGAAATGTTGTTGGGAATCATATGTTCAGTCTCAAGGATGTTTTTAGGACTGGTGTATAAGCAAAAGCCTTGTTTTCGCTGTAATTTTCAATTAGTAATCATGATTATCATTGTGATTTTTTTATTTTTAATTATTTTATATATTTGTTAATATTCATTTTCACTATAGTTTCACAGATTTAATACTTATAATTTGAAAGTAAAACAATTAAGTAAATTCCAGAACCTTTTTTCTCTTTCCATTATTACAAGTTTATTTTAATAACCTATTGATATCCAAATAGTTAGAATGAGACCTGACCCTCATGTTTCAAATACCTCTTAAATCTTCACCATGTGTAAATGATGGAGAGTCAACAATTTTCCTTCTGTGTTTAGAGTTCCGGTCAGCGTCTTGATCATTACTTTGCTCCTGTTCATCATGTTCAGAAAAAAGCATCAACAATAGCACTAGGAAGTCTCTAATTCTGAAGAGACGAACTCATACCTGTAGAATCAGCAAGGACAATAGTAGTAGTGGAATATACAAGATTCCTAAATTCTATTTTTTTTCTCAGAAAGAAAAAGCATAATACAAGATTCCTAAATTGTATATCATCCATAGAAGCCAGATTCGTGTTATCTTTCATTTGAGTAAAAATAAAATAAAAATCATGAACTGCACATATATAGGCATTGGAAATATTTCTAGTCTATAAGTTCAGATATAACATCAGAAATTCTAATTAAATAATAAGCACAAAAATGTTAAAATCTCCTTAAGTTGAGTAACGCGGATCTTTTGCAACTCCTTCTCGGGCTTATTATTTTTCAGTAATGCCACCACATAATTTGCCACCAATGCAAGATCTGCTTTCGTCCTAGCATTCCACAAAGAGATAAATTTGAAGAACACTTCTGACATTGATTCCTAACATGACATATGTAAAATATGGAAATATAAGAAAAATGTAATACACCCCTCCATAAGAAAAATGTAATAAATCCCTTTACAAACAAACAGGGAAATGGGCAATAAAATAAAGAGAATAAAATACTGTAGTATAAGAAAATATTTAAAAATTTGATATCAATGTAATACTATGGGTTTTGATCCCTCAGTGTAATAATGTATATTTCCAATTTTAAAAATTTGGTAGAGCTATATAAAGTTATGATGCATATAATGTATAATTAATTTTGATTTTACTAATTAATATTGTGGAATGAATTTAAACTATAAATAGACATAGTCATATGAAATTGTAATTACACTAATTACACATTGATTGATGATCTAAGCACTTAGAGTTGAGTGGTCAATATTATACATCTAGATCTTCTAGCTTGATTTAAAGATTAGTATTGTGCCATTTTAATAATGGGTTTCTCTCCTAATGTTGTACTTCCTTCTCATTATAAATATTGTGTTTGAATGGTACATTGATATTGTTAATTTACCACCGATATATGTTGTTACAATCACTTCTACCCTAATTCTTATGTTTTATTAGCAATCTTTTAAAACAATTTAATCTCCTAATGATAAATAACAGTTGTAGATAGAATAATAAATTCAAATAATAAGAGACATGAATTCACACCACACAAGAGGCCATGGAAATATTGAATCCCAAATAAAGTTGACATATACAAATAGGGTGTGGATAAATTCCAACCATTTAAGTAGTAAAATTCTTCAAACACAAGCATTGCCAATGCAAATATATATGGATGTTTCAACAAAAGGCCAAATCAGGGTTTTTTGGTGAATAAAGGTGCCGTTTGTATATGGGAAATTTCTTGATCATTGTGTGTAATCTTAATGTTGATAGATATGTCTACTAAGTGGTTCCAGTTAATGGGGCATTGATTTGAGCGTTCAATATATTTTTATTCTTTATCAAAGTATTCTTTTGTTGTATTTGTGTTCTTCAATTTATGCCTTACGGCGTTTCCTTTGCAACATCTGGTGCAAATGCTAGTTTAAGACTTAAGTACGATCTAATTGCAAGCGAGAGGTTCACGTCTCAGAGGATGAAAAAAGGGACATCATTTGAAAATGCGCCCAACGTTGAGGCAATTTTTGTGATTTTGTAATACTAGAAAGGGTCTGAGAATGGAAGGGACATCATTTGAAAATGCGCCCCAGACTGAGGCAATTTTTGTGATTTTGTAATACTAGAAAGGGTCTGAGAATGGATTTGATACATGAGAGAGACATAGTATATTTTATAAGGGGAAAATACAAAAGGGAAGGGAGATGAAAGATTTTACAAAGAGTGAGTTAGGAAATAAAAGAAAAGGGTACTCATTTTTTTAATTAAGAATTCTATACAAAACGGGCAGGTTGTTGTTTTTCCACAACACAATGGTTGCAAAATATTCAATATATTGACACCATGGTAACTGAGATATAAAATAATAGCTAGACCAAGATTTGTAATTATTGTTAAGTTGGCAAGGCCTAAGCTTCTGCAAGTGAATGGATTAAGAAGTCGTTACATATATTGGAGATCTATAAACATGTTTCCTATGTTACAATATTTTCAAGTTGTTTCTATAAGTTATTCCAACTTAAAAAATTCTCATAAACCTCTTTGTTAGAAAGTACTACAAAATTTTCATGTCAATTTTCACACAACAATACAATGAGCAATAAACATAGTAGATAATATATATAATATGACTAAATAACACAATACAATGGAACTTAAATAAGTGCCTTCATTGGAATATGTTTTTATACAATGTTGATAACTAATAGAAGATGAAGTAAATACACAATGATTATTAGAGTGAGGATAAAATATCACAAACCTATTTGTTAGTAAGTCTTGCAAATTTTACATGTCAATTTTCAAATAGCGGTACAATAAACAATAAACATAGTCAAGAATATAGATAATATGACTAAATATCATAATACAAAAGTTGGAACTTAAACAAATAACTTCATTGGAATATGTATTTATACAATGTTGATAACTAACAAAAGACAAAATAAATACAAAATGATGATTAGTGTGACAGTAAAATCCAAAGTCTTAACTACATATTTACAAGCATTGCATGAGAATATGAATAAAAAAATTGTTATGCTATGTGCATAACCATATTCTAAAGTAATAATCATATCGAGTATTGCAGGAAATGGGTATATATTAGATCAAAGTAGAACTAATGGAAAAACCTCATGATTCATTTCTCTCAGGGTCGGTAGCAGGGCTTGAAGATCTATTTTTGGTGGTAGGCTTTTAGACTTTTGTCAAGATCCTTAGTGGAAAATTTATCCAAATCTGGGTCTCTGGATTGGTTTTTAGAGCATAATAAAAGTATTTCGTTGAGAATCATTTTGAGTTTTTGTGTGGCGATGTAGCATCTTCTTTGTGAAGGGAGATAGTTGCAAGATTCTTCCCTACTAAAGGATTATGGCATTGCTAGAAACTTTACCATTGTGGTGCTATTGAGGATGCATGGGGGTTCCTTGGGATCTAGGAACCTAGAAATCTTAGCTTCCTACAAGGACATGGTGTGGGGTAAAGGCCCTAATCCATTGCATATGACACAATACAATCCTAGACCTTACATTATTGAACAACAACAACACGTTCTTGCTATTGAGGTAAACCTAATAGAGATATATCAACTTTATGGCATCAGAATGTTCTTAAGGAAATTGGAAACACCCTAGGGTCATTAAAAAACATGGACTCCAAGAGAACAGAGACATGGTTATTTACCTTTTATAGAATTTGTGTAGAAATAGATGTAAGTAAAAGTTTACCTGATCACATTCAGTTGAAACGTAAAAACTTCTACTGGATCCAACTATTACATTATGAAAATACAACATTCATATGTCGATTATGCTATCAAATAGGACACTTGTAGGCCACATGCCCTTAGGAAAAAAACACCCAAAATAAAAAAGAGGCAGGCCCACAAAATAAAAGGATGGAATATTTTTGATCCCTACCTCATAGAGGAAGAAAAAGGTGAAATCACAAAGGACACTCCACGCTAAGAATAAGGGGGCACTTAGGTTCATAATGGCATTGCAACCCACAATGAGAATTGTATAGAATCAGAGGAAATCCATGAATCAAAACTACAGAAAAATGTGGCACACAAAGAGGATGGGATGGTGGGCACAAAGAGAATTCACATTTTGGAAAGTTAATATTTAGACAAAGAAAACCCACCAGAGGCAATCATCAGTGAATTAGAAATTGTTCCAGTTGAACCCAACTCGGGGGGATGGGAGAAGTTCTAGAGAAACAAAGGAAATAAAGAGAAGTTAAGGGATCACTATCACACTTAAATTCTCAGTTTTATTTTATATTTTCAAATTTTATTATCCATTAAGCTGAGAGATTTCTCTTACTAAATGTGAATAGCATATACAAATTTTAATTTTGTTCCTTTTTTTCAAAATTTAAAATAAAACTACGATTTTTCCCCTTTGGAAAAAAGTGTCCATAATCAAGTTGTGACGGTTTACTATAAACATCACATAGATATGGAAACTGACTAACAAATAAATGATGGTTAATTTGTTTGCACAATATTGTTGATATGATTTTTTTTTGTAAAGCATACAATACATTTTCCAATTCTATGTCTATAAGAATATAATTTGTTATCATACAATTCAAGCAATGGAAGTGCACAAATGGATAGTTTTGCTTGAAATTGCAACAACAAAATATAGTTTCATTGATTTTTATGGGAAATGTGATTAGATCATTGAATTTTTCACATGAAACTTCAAAGGGGATTTTATATGCATTTGTTGATGTTAGTACTTCTTGTTAGTGTTAGTCTAACGTGCATATTCCATCTGGTGAAGAAAACATTTTTCTGACACTGTCTACTTTCTTCTCTGTTTTCAATGAACATATGAATGTTGATTGTGAAGTTCGATTTTTTATTATTATTTAATGTTATGAAACCAGCTCACAAAAAGATAGATCAACGCCTTATAATTAAGCCTCTTTGAGGAGGAAACCTCCTTTACATTACACAAATGAAAATTTCTTGGATTATACAAATGACAAGACCTCCTTTTTATATATAGGAGTCTAAGGGGTCATAATAATCAGAGCCGATATAACAATAATAATGCAAGAGCATAATAATAACAATAGTGGGTTTCTAAGAAGAAAAACCAAATCATTATTTATATTAATGTTACAAATAATAATACAACATAGCCGAGAGGATCTTTTTTGATTCGGGAGCGATCGTGAGCTGCGCATAGACCAGGCCTTGCGCCATCCTGGTTCTCTCCTCGACCTCCCTGTGCTACATGCAGTGGCTGGCCCTCGCCTCAGGATTGGATCGGAGCTCGCCCTGCATGACTAATCATCTGCATGCTGAGGATCGCCCAACTTCAGATTGGACTCGCATTCCAGAGCCTCTGCATGCTGCAAATGGAAGCTGTTGGGCTCTGACACACCAGCTTTCTCAATGGAGGGGTTGGGCTCCCCTCAGTCCCCGCCTCCCCCGGCGAGATCGCCAGCTGAGGCCTTCTCTCAGCTCCTGGCTGGCCTCCCAAAGAAGAAGACCTCAGAGGAAGTGAAGTTTGTTAAAATATTAGATGAAATCCCGGTGATCTCCCTTCCTCTTGAAACCCCAATCCAAGTCGCATTGTCATTAGCCGATCGGGCTCTCATCGGCCAGTTTACGGGTTTATGGCCATCTCCAAAGTCCACCGAGAACTGGGTTAACAGAAATTGGGCACCGCTTATTAAAGGAAATGTCACCTCATACTTTCTGGGAAGGGGATTCTTCCTGTTTGAATTCACAGCTAAAGAAGACAAGGAGCTGATCTTCCAAAATGGCCCCTATTTCATGGGTCCTCAGGGATTGTACCTAAACAACTGGACCCCAGACTTTGATCCATCAGTCGACGTACCCAAAGTAGTCCTGGTTTGGGTCAGGCTCCCAAATCTCCCGGTTCACTGTTGGAACTGGGATTCATTGAGGCATATTGGCAACGCCCTAGGAAAATTCATAGACCGAGCCAACAACAAAGACCAATATGACTGCACCAGGATTCGCGTAGAGGTGGATCTGGAGGAAGGGCTACCGAAGGCCATTACCCTAAAGGTCGGAAGCAGGATGCATCTTCAGAAATTGGATTATGAGCAGCTGCCCTTCAAATGTCGGAAATGCCACGTCTATGGGCATTTCGCCAGAGATTTCCCTTCCAGCAACGAGACAGCGCAAGGGAAGGAGGACAGATTGAATCAAGTCAAAAGATCCAAAGCTCACCCAAAAAATCAGAAACAGGGAGGCCCTTCTGGCAAAGGGAACCAGCAGAATTCTACTCATCAGATTCCAACAAAGACTGTGTCAGAAAACAAGTTCGATCCTATGAGTTCGCAAACAGAGGGCACCAAGGAGATCGAGATCCAAAAAGAATTAGAAATGGTCCAGGAGACTCAAGTTCAAATCACAGCTTCTCTAGAAAAAGGTAATCCCACTCCCTCCTCCAAAGATCTCAATGGAAAGGATCTAGTAGGGGAGGAAGAAGAACCTGAAACAAAAGAGTCAGAAGAGGAAGGGGAAATAGGTGAGTCTCAAACCTCAGTAAGAAGATCCACTAGAGGATGGAAAACAGATAAAGAAAAAAGGGAACAGGAAACCTACAGAGAAAAACTTCAGGGCAGTCAACCAACATTAGAAAAATTGCTGGCACCAAAGTCAAAGATGTTGAAAAGTCAGACCCAAGGCTCCAAGGGAGCCCACCAGAAACACAAATAATGAAGATTATCTCCTGGAACTGCAGAGGTATGGGGAGAAAAACTAAGGAAGAAGCAATCAGAAATTTAATTAGAACAGAAACCCCAGACATCCTTCTGGTCTAGGAGACAAAGATGGAAGACACCATCTTCATCCAAGCAAATAAGAAAATTTGGTATAAAAGTGAAGCAAGAGCAATCTTTGCTTGAGGTGCCTCGGGAGGAATTGCCACTGTATGGAATATGAGTAAATTTGCAGTCATACTCGAGGTCAAAAATACCCACTGGTTACTGCTGAAAATGCAGAACTTAGTCTCTAAGGAAATTTTTGTCTTTTTAATGTTTACTCTCCAACAATCGCTGGGGACAAAAAAATTCTTTGGGATTCCATAAGACAACAAGCCGATTTGGTAAACATGGAGAACATCATAATAGCTGGAGATCTCAACCTCACTCTTCATTCTTCTGAAAAAAGGGGAGGCAGCATAGTGTGAGACCCAACAAGGGAATGGGCGGAGGACATCTTGCAGGATTGGGACATGCTGGATATCAAACCCTCTTCCGCTAAGTACTCTTGGTCTAATAAAAGATTAGGCCCGGGCCATATAGCCACCAGGCTAGATAGATTCTTTATTCAAAGTTCTTTTTTGCTGTTAGGACTAGAACCTCGAATGCTCATTCTTCCTAATAGCATTTCGGACCACAAGCCCATTAAACTTGAGCTTCTAGCCCATTTGGATCTGGGTCCTATCCCTTTCCGCTTCAGCCTACTTTGGATTAAGGAGCCAGACTTTATGCAAATAATCAAGGATAGCTGGAACCAGGCGGTCAGAGGCTCGCCTTTCTATATATGGGAAGAAAAGTTCAGAAGATTAAAAGGGGATCTCAAAAGATGGGCAAAAACACTGTCTAATCTGACCACAGAAAGAAAATCTTTGAAAATTTTGCTGGATTCCCACCAAAAGAGCATGGAGAAGGACACTATTACTGAGGAGGTGATTGAACAAGAATCTCATTTGCAGCAAAGCTATCACAGGGCCTGCCTAGCTGCAGAAGAATTCTGGAGGCTGAAATCCTGCAATCTCTGGCTCAAAGCTGGGGATAGGAATACCACCTTTTTTCATAAGCAAACCCTGGTAAGGAAATGCCATAACTCCATTTCTGAGATCAAAGTTGACAATGTTACTCATAAAGACTTTGAATATATAAAGAAAACAATGTTCTTACACTTCCAAAGCTTGTATAGTGAGGACAAGGAATTGAACCAAAACTCAGATCTTCTAGATGTACCCTCTTTAATAAATCAGCAAACAAAGGAATCTCTTGAGGCCAAAATCACCAAAGAAGAAGTGGAAAAATCCCTTCTTGATATGGATCCGGACAAAGCCTCGGGGCCAGATGGATTCACAACTAGATTTCTTCAAGCTTACTTATAGAAAAGGACTTGCTCAAAATGGTGCAAAAATCTCAGAACACTCAGAAGATAGGAGGCAGCACCAATTCTGCATTCTTAGCCCTTATCCCCAAGGAAAAAGGCACCAATACCTTCAGCAGATTTCACTCGATCTCACTTTGCAACATTGGGTACAAAATAATTACCAGAATCATAGCAAATCGATTGAAGCCCATACTCCCTAAAATAATTCCTGAGAATCAAGGAGGCTTCATCCAAGGAAGGCAGATCATGGACAACTACCTTCTCGTCCAAGAGGCAATTCACTCAAGTCTTCGGCGAAAAGAGAAAGGTATGGCTACCAAACTCAACTTAGCCAATGCATTTGATAGAGTAAATCATAGTTTTCTGTTAAATGTTATGAATAAATTTAGGTTTGGAGAAAAGTTCATCAAATGGATCCAGGCATGCATCTCGGAGCCATGGATCGCCCCTCTTGTGAATGGAAGAGCCACAAATTTCTTCAAAGCTTCGAGAGGACTAAGGTAGGGGTGCCCCCTATCCCCTCTGCTATTTGTTATCCAAGCTTCCGTCCTCAGTTTTCTGCTAAACAAAAGCATGCAAGATCATGAAATCAACGGACTATGCATCGCAAGAGGGGCTAAAAATATAAACCATGCACTATTCGTGGATGACACACTTCTCCTGGGCCCTGCCACGCTCCCCTCTGCATAAAAATTCAAAGGGGTTTTAGATGAACTCAGCAAAGCTACAGGATGTGTTGTAAATAAGAGCAAATGCCATATTTACAGTTGGAACATTACTCCAAGGGCACTGTCTGATATCTCTAGATGCTTGGGCTTTGCAACCTCTTCTTCCTGGGCATCGTTTAATTACTTGGGTCTACCTGTGCACCTCAAAAAACTTTCTTGTAAGGCCTGACTCCCACAATTGGAAAAACTCAAATAAAAAATCCAAGCTTGGGGCTACACTTGGTTAAACACTGCTGGGAAATCAATATTAATCAAATCAGTGCTACACAATCTCCCTCTTTTCCAGTTCACTACCCTCCTTGCTTCGGTTACCATCATCGAAAAAATGGAAGAATACATCAGAAAATTCTTTTGGCAGGGAGGAAAAAATAATGCGAAAAAAATTCCTTTAATCAACTGGGAGATCATAACTAGGCCGCTCTGTGAAGGGGACTTAAATTTCAAAAAACTCAGCCAACAGAACGTGGCATTGGCAGCTAAGATCCTCTGGAAAATCACTGCACCCAACCCGGGATGGGCAAAAATTGCAATCTGGAAGAAATATTACAGGGGCCCTCGCACCAGGTGTCTAGGAAATGCCATTCAAATGCCAAATTTGTCCTTTCTGAAGCTCCACACTAAAGCTGCTCATCTGATTATAGATCACACATTCTGGATACCTAGTAGTGGCAAAAAAATCAAGATCTGGAGTGATCGTATAATGAACTAGCAGCCGATTGAAACCAGAGCCAACCTGAACGAGCTGCGTCGCTGGATGGACAACAACTCTCTACGCATGCTGTGGGATATATCCAAGTGGCATGATGGCTTCTGGGTAGGCTGGATTCATTTCAACAGTCCGGCATAGTTGGGGAAAGAATGGGACACGCTCCTCAACTGTCTCCATGGAATCACGCCCATCAGTAGAAGATCTAGAGACCGGAAGGGATGGGGCACGAGCCTTAAAGGCTACATAGTCGATCAAGGTTATATCAAGCTCAGTGAGATCCCTTACGCACCTCCTGACCCTGCTCCATGGCATGGCATTTGGAGTTCTCCATCTCTGTTGAAGATAGACTTCTTCGCTTGGCAGTTATGCCATTCCAAAATTCTTACATACAACATCCTGCAGAAAAAAGGAATTAATGGACCCTCCATCTACCAGCTATGCAGAGAAAGCGCTGAGACAACGACCCATTTGTTCCTCGAGTGTCCATTCTCCAAGCAAGTATGGCCCTCCCTCAGCCCTCAACCAAATCTCAAGCTCCCCGACACCATGACAGGCCTCTTCTCTACCTGGGCTCACAATTATCCAGGTCCTGCCCCTAAAAACCAGGTCATTAGAACTGCGTGGGCAATTCTACCCAAGATCACAAGCTGGCAGATTTGGCTTGAGCGTAATAGAAGGACTTTCAGGGATACAAAGCACAATCACAGGATTCTGAAAATAAAATTAAAATTCAAATCAAGGAATGCCTGGAGGACACTAGAGATGACACTAATTTGAGTCAGCAAGACATGGCTTGGGCACTGACTCTCGACCTTCAAATCCGACCAGCAGAAAAAAATTGCCTACTATTAAACACTGGAAACTAAGGAAATCTAAAAGTGATATGCAAAGCTGGATCAAAATACAAGAGAATCACTCCCTCTTTTTTGACGGGGCAACAAAGAGTAACTCAGGCAAAGCGGGCGTAGGAGGAATCATTCTAAATCCAACAGGAGAAAAATTCCAGTCCTTTGCCTGGGGCCTTGGCTATGCCTCCAGCATTCAAGCGGAGGCTTTAGCCCTTTTCCAAGGCCTCCAAAGTCTCAAAGATTTAAACATAAAAGAAGCCAATATTATAGGAGACTCCCAGATCATCATCAACTCCATGATTTCCAACTCCCCAGTCACGGATCTCAAGTTAGCAAGAATGATAACCAGAATTAAAGGATTGGAAAGGCACTTTCAGAAATTGATATTATCATGTGCTGCGAATGCATAACAAAGAGGTGGACAACGAAGCCAATAAAGAAGTCCTCCTCCCTGTCGGAACTAAGTTGAAGGATGGAAAAGAAACTTGGGAACCAATCCCATAATTTGAACTTCGCCATGTTTTATTGCTGGTTATTAAACAAATTGTCTGCATCTTCATGTGGGGGAAAATTTCAGATTTGGAATTCACGGACTCTTTAGCAATTAGGAAATATGCAAGCTTCAATTGTACTCTCTTTCTCTACAGAAAGTAGCAACAAATCATGGAGCTTTCAATTGTAACAGCTATTTCGGCATTCACGCCAAGAGGAATATAATCAACCCCTAACTGTTACTGTTAAAAAAAAAAACAATAGTGGGTTTCTATGGGACACAATAATAACAATATGGGGACTATATGGGCACAACAATATAATAAGGGGGTTGTACTAAAAACAATAAGCGGTTACACTAGTAGTATAAGGACCTAACATGCCCCTCTCCTTCAAAAAGTGTTGTCCTAAACACTTGAGTAATTCTTGATGCTTCTATACAAAACGCTTTTCCTCCCATGTGGAATCTTCAGTGGGTAAGTTCTTCCACTTGATGAGATACTCTGAAATTGATCGATTTCCTAGCTGTTGGGTTCTTGTTTCTATGAATGCTCTGGGTTCCAATATGATTTTTCCTTCCTCGTAAAGTTCTGGAAATATTGTTTGAACTGGGATCTTCTGTAACTTTTGAATGAGTGGCCACACTTCTTCCTTTTTCCATTCATCGCATGCTTTGTGTATCCAATCTGGTTGGATAATAGAAATAACACAAAATAATCCTTCCACATCCTCATCTTTTCTTGAGAGTGCATCTGCAACAAAAATTTTCTTCCCTTTTCTGTAGATGATGTCAAAGTCATAACCCAACATATTTGTGACCCATTTTTTCTGTTCTTATAAAGATAATATTTGTTCTAAAAAGTAATTAAGACTATCATGATCCATTTTTACCTTGAAGTGTCTTCCCATTGAGTAAGGTCGCCATTTCTTAAGCGCATGTCGTATTGCCAACATTTCCTTCTCATAAATATCTTTCTTGAGATGTAGCCGTAAAAATACCCAATCACCTACATCAAAACATCTTTCACTGTGATGTTGATCTACCTGTTGTTTCATTCGATTATGCACCAAAGTGGCGTTATCCTTTAAAAGTTGGAGAAATTCTTGTTGATGCTCGATGTGATATTTCACTGCTTGAACCTTTTTCTTCTTGATATGTCCTTCTATCTTTAGAGTTCGAGGAGTGGTAATTCCTTCCAATGCTTTACAAGATATGGTCGGATTCATTTCTTGATGCTCGATGTGATCTTTCACTTCTTGAACATTTTTCTTCTTGATATGTCCTTCTATATTGGTAGTTTGAGGAGTGGTAATTCCGGCCAATGCATTACAATATATGGTTGGATTCATTTCTTCTTTCTCAATGTGATCTTTCACTTCTTGAACCTTTTTCTTCTTGACGTGTCCTTCTATCTTGAGAGTTTGAGGAGTGGTAATTCTTGCCAATGCTTTACAATATATGGTCGGATTCATTTCTTCTTTCTTTGGGGTTGGCTCCTGGTGAGTATCCTTTTCTGTTGATGTTTCTTGATACTTTTCTTCTTGAAATTTCATGGTTGTAACCTTCTTCTTCTTGATATGTCCCTCTATCTTGAGGGTTTGAGGAGTGGTAATTCCTGCCATTGCAATACAATATATGGTCGGATTCATTTGTTCTTTCTCTAGGGTTGGTTCCCATTGTATATCCTCTTCTTTTGACGTTACTTGATCATTTTAGTTATTAGGAGGCCTTTATTGTAGTAGCTTTGTCCCACCTTCCTTCAAACCTTCCATGTCTTTCTTCAAATCTACCATGCCTTTCTTCCAACATGCTTTCATACCATTGATATCAGATTCCATGGCATAGATAATACTATTTATCTTTTGCTTCTCTATAATATCATTTAACCTTATATTCAATTTTTGAAACTCCTTAGTGTGATTTTCCATTGAACCCTTTTGTTTGAGATTTATCAATTTGTTAAAGAAAGTGTTGCTCTTGCTATCCTCATAATGTGCTATCATTTCCTCCGTCGAAATTGACCATGTAACAAGTGGTTTACAAGAACAAAGCCATTCATACCATAAAAATTGATCTTGTTCTAAATATGAAGATGCAATACATACCTTTTGGCATAGTGGTACAACATGTAGATAAAATATTTCTCCATATGTAGTATCCAATTTATCGGATCCTTGCCATCAAACTTCCTCATCTTGATTTTTCTTGATTTTAGGAGCTTGATACTGAAACGACTATAAATCTGTAATTTCAGATCTCCAAGTTTTGAAATTTCTTCTTGCGATAGCTCTCTGAATTCTCTTTCTAACCTCGCAAGTTTGATCTGAATTTGATTATCCAAGAAAGAGTTATGCCAAATCTCCCACACTGACCTGATTATAGACTAGTTTAGTAGAGCGAAATTTTACAACGTGTCACATCTCATTGTTTCACCTTAGTATCTGAAACTGATAAACTGAAAACTAAAGGTAGTCCTCTTTGTGAAACATCTTACGAAATTTCAATTTGATGCTCAGAACAAAAGTTATGATGATTTTCTCGAGGTGACCTGTTTGGAATGTAATTCGGGGGTCTGCAAAAACCCTAACTTCCTTAGGTTATATCTCCAAAAATATAGCGAGAAAGGATCTGAAATTCAGAGCCAATATTTAGATCGATTTCGTCTCAAATGGGTTTTTCTTTTAGCTTCTGAAACTTTTTAGATAAAGAGTTATAGGTAAAATTCCATGATGACTTGTTTTAGATGAAATTCTAGAGCTTGCAAAAACCCTGACTTCCGCAGATCATATCTCTGAAAATATAGCGCGAAAAGATCTGAAATTTAGATACGAGGTTCAGACTGATTTCTTCTCAAATGGTTTTTTTTTTGTAGATTTTGAAACTTCGTAGCGAAAAAGTTAAAACGAAAATTCCACAATGACCTGTTTGGGGCAACGAAACCCTAGAATCCACAGCTCTGATACCAAATGTTATAAAACCAGCTCAGAAAAAGATAGAAAAGATAGATCAACGCCTTATAATTAAGCCTCTTCGAGAGGGAAACCTCCTTTACATTACACAAATGAACAATTATTGGATTATACAAATGACAAGATCTCCTTTTTATATATAGGAGTCTAAGGGGTCATAATATAATCAGAGTCGACATAACAATAATAATGTAAGGGCATAATAATAACAATAGTGGGCTTCTATGGAGCACAATAATAACAATATGGGGACTATATGGGCACAAAAATATAATAAGGGGGTTGTACTAATAACAATAAGGGGTTACACTACTAGTATAGGGGCCTAAATTTTAACTATATTTTTTAGCAATATGAATGGAAATACATTTTGTTGCAATTATTTATCAATTGAAAGGTAAATTGGGAGAAGTTTCTCATGCACCTGAACCTATTAGATATGTGACATTTGTAAAAAAATGTATGTAAATGATATAAGAGGCATAAAATAAGAGACTATCATCAAAACATGGAAATAAATTTGAGCTTAATATTGCTTTGTCCTCATTGGTGTTGTCATCCTTGATTTCTAGGACGTGTTGTATCCCTTTATTTGTTGTTAAAATAGCAATATAAATGGAAATTGATTTGTATTATGCAACATCTTTGCAACTTTTGTATTTGGAAAAAATCGGTGTTCTATGCAAACAAGAGGTATGTTTTATATAATTGTTAAATTAGTTAGTTACATTGTTTTCTCACAATCACCACCATCATATTTGTGCTTTAGTATTATTTCAAAAATTGTGATAGAAATGCCAACTCTACAATGTTTATTTGCTCATGTTGTTTGATAATTTATGTAGGCACATGATACAAGTGGATATTGGTGTCCACTTGCCTATTCCACCTACACCCCCTAGTCAATTTCATCTATTTCCTTGTTCATTTCAGCATTTACTATTTTTAGCAATTTTTCGGGTCCTGAACTTCTGGAGCAGTTTGGACCCTCTAAACAGATTTTTTTTTTTTTTTTTTTTTTTTTTTTTTTTTTTTTTTTTTTTGGGTCCGTGGCAGGCCCAAAGCTACTGACAAGGTCCTGCGATGAAACCTGTAGTACTCAGTTAGACCTTTCCATCAAGGTATCGTATGCACCAAACAGAGATAATATGACCAAGTTATGACCCTAGTAAGTGGGCGGCCCAACTAGCCCCAACGGGGCCCACAAACTCTTGGTGTTACATCTCCTAGGGTTAAGGTTTTTTTTTGTTTAGGGTTTATCATGTTTTCCAATAATAAATAGTCCCTTGAGCCTCATTATAACATAGTTCAGAGGCATGTAGCTGCCACATCTCTTCTCATAGATAAGCTACAATCGCCCGAGTTATCTTCCCTCTCCCACCTCCATCTATATCTATATCTCCCTCCATATATCCTTCCTTGTCTCTCTATCTCACCCCCCAAACACACACACACACACACTCTCTATATCTATCTATCTCTCCCTCCCTCTCTTTATCTCTCTCTTCTTCCCTCTCTTTAGATCTCATATATATCTCTATCTCCCTCTACCTCTCCTTTGACTCTCTATATCACCCCCAAAACATACACACTCTTTCTCCATATCTATATATCTCTCCCTCCCTCTTCCTCTCCCTCTCTCTTCCCCTTCACCCTCTCTCTCCCCCATCTATCTCTCTTCCCTCCTACTCTCCTCTCTCCCTCTCTCTATCTCCCTTATCACTCCCTCTCTGCCTCTCTGCATTTCTCTCTCTATGTATTTCTTATTACCTCCCGCTCCAACTCAATATCTTTCTCCATACCTCTTTCCTTCTATCTCTCTTCTGTCCTCTCTCTCCCTTTCTCTCTCATCTCCCTCTGTTTCTCTCCCCCACTCTGTCTCTCTTCACCCTCCAACTATGTCACTATCTCCCTCTCTCTCTCCTCCTTTATTCTTCTCTTCCCCCTTCCTTCCATCACTCCTTATTTGTCTCTCTATCTCACCCCAAAACATACACACTGTCTCTCCATATCTCCCTTGTCACACACACACACACACTCTCTCCACTCTTCTCTCTCTATGTCTTTCTTCTTCATTTTATCTCTAGCTCTCCCTTGTAACTCCTATCTCTCCACCTCTATCACTTTATGTCTTTGTTCTTCCCTCCATATATC
>APFE030732377.1:0-19673 GCA_000404065.3 Pinus taeda | reverse complement strand
TATCTTTGAACCATAAGGATAATAATGGGAATATACAAACTAGTATAGATTTTTGATAAGTGTCTAGTGGAATATCACTAGAGAGGGTTTTCTGAGAGAGTGGGTTGTGTTAGACTGAGGTTAGATTCCATAATGGATAAATAATTGTTATATTTTAGGTTGGATAGTCTAGATCATTTATTGATCTTCCATCTCTAGCTGGACTTCACTCCATGGCTTATCTCTCCTTCTAAGAGAATGATGATCAGGATCATTGGCAGTTCACCTTTGTTTCAATACTATAATTCTTTTACATCCACACATGCTGCAAAGGTGGAAGTGTGTAGGGTTTGCTCAATTCATGCATGCAAGAGTATTGGGGTGAAGTTTGTTGCTTCTATACCGTTTCCTTCTTCCTAGAATAGGGACTCCCTAGTTTTGAATTCTTCCCCAAAGGAGTATGTTACTAGTATTGGGATCCAAACGTGCATTGACAATCAATGTTGGTGGAATCGAATCAATACATGAAAAGGAAAAAAAACATGGTCATGGGAAAGTAGGCATATCTGAGATCCCCAAGGTCATGGATTCGATGCTTATAAGAAGGTTTTGCAAAAAATATGTTTCAGCTTCTTGTCCATTAAGATGCATAGAGGGATCATGAAAAGACATTTGGGGATACAACCCAGTCTTCCATAAATTGATTAGAGGATGGTTATGTTTTTTATTTTGAATGAAATAATGTTGAGTGAATTATGAACCTGGATTGGAATTGGGGTAACTTTAGGTTGTTGTTTCAATAATGGTTCTTTGAAATTGTCCCTCTAATAACATCATTTTAAGTACAAAAAATTGGGAGATTCTCCCTTGTCTATTGTGGGCCCTGTGGTATAAATATTGCCTCAAACCATTTGGAAATAATATGGGAAGTTTCAATTAATTGGGGTCTAACTAGGGCTCAAATGTTGATACAAGATGGGCTTCAATTTAGATAGAGGTTGATATGAGAGAAGGGTTGATGGAAATATTAGAATTCACTTCGGGTTCATGGGTTTGATATCAAAGGGTAAATTATTAGTGAATTCCTTTTCAATGCTTTAAGTTTCATGAAGTTGGCCATTTTTAATGTCTTGTCATTGGGCTACATCTCTTGGCCAACCTAGGCTGAAATCATGAGTGAAAGGTCAGAAGGAAATACATATTTCATTAGATTGGCTCTTCATGTTGAAGTCAACAAAGTCTAGAGACTGGGTTGTCTCATGTAATGGTAGATAAAGTTTCAAGGGTCATCTCAAAAGGTCATAGAAGATACATTTTTTGAGGCCTCAACAATTAAACTTGGTAAAATTCCCAATACTACATCTCTCTTATCCCCACACAATTCTCTTAAAGAT
Source organism: Pinus taeda (assembly GCA_000404065.3). Taxonomy (NCBI): domain Eukaryota; kingdom Viridiplantae; phylum Streptophyta; class Pinopsida; order Pinales; family Pinaceae; genus Pinus; species Pinus taeda. The sequence goes on along the minus strand of APFE030732377.1, from coordinate 18,300 downwards.
ATTGTGCCCCTTGAATCTCCTCTTCCAATCATGTATAAATGAAAGTTGGGTAGAATTTGGGAAATGTCTCTTCCTTCATCCCTAATATTTATGATTTGTAAATTTTCATGAATATTTCATTAGATAGTTCATCACAACAAATCTATAAAAATAAACCAAAAATATATATTGTGAAGGGTTAATTCCTTTTAGACTCTTGTTATTATTGTTTTGTTGTTTATGCATGTGATAGATAAAAAGTGAAAAAAATAAATAATAGGTAAATAAAATCCCTAGAATCCATAATTAACACAAGAATATCCTATAGGAAACCATCACAGAAGAAAAACTAACTAGAAGGTGAGGCTACTTTTCTCTCTTTTGTCTAGAATGGAAATAATGCAAGTACAAAAGAGAAGGCACTCTTTTGAGTTTTTCGGGACTCATGGCTCATTCTCTACTATAGAAAGTAAACACCCTCTATGATTATCTCTATATATCCATGCTTAGCTACCCTTCTCTACGATGGGATAACATACATGAAAATATAGTTGAACCCATTTTCCTCCTAATGACTCGATTATAAAAAAGGCCAATAGACAACTAGGATTTGAATTTGACCCATTTAGCACAATATGAGTTAAAACTAAAAAACCGTAGAGTATTATGCATAGTCCTCATGTGGCTAACACCTTTTTGATGAGTGATGAGGGTTGATTTGGCATCCTCTCAAATTATGGTTGTTAATCAGAATAGGTTGAATTCTGGGAGGTATAACTTTTACATTTGAATTCTTAGTGACATGATTTGTGCACTATTTGAAAGGTATTCTAGTGTAGAATAATTATACAAGGTCTGTAGCTCAAGAGGAAAATTTTTACCCCAAAAGAAACATCTTTTAAAGCCTCAAACTGGCCCCAAGAGGTTTGAGACCCTAATTCTCCAAACCATGTTCCATCAATAAAACTACTCCTATGAGATGATTTGTTCAATTTTTCCAATATGATATCATTCATATGGATGAAAAATTATATAATGGTCCAGTTTAGATCATACCTCCCTATTTTGGGAGGATTTTGGTGTGCAAAATATTTATTAAATGATAATGTATCCCTGTAGTGCCATTAATATTTGTTAGAAGTTATCCCTTCAACCCAATTTAACAATGATCATGCTGCCCCTATATTATAGTTCTAAACCTCTTATGTAAAATTGTATCCTTTGTCAACTCTTCTTAATATTTTGGTGCTAAATCCTCTATGGAAGGTAGGACCTTCTCCTCTTCTTGGTCCAATATGGAAGGCTTATTGAGTTTTACATCTTTTAGATACACCATTGAGTAAATGCACATGAATTGGTGTAAACTGAGTCCGTAGGGATTATATCCCACCTTTTCTAGTATCTTGAAAATATCATATTGTAAAGCCTTGATTTTCTTACCAAGCCCCTATAGCCCCAACTTTTTCAACTATAACCATATTATGTTTCCAACTATGAATGCCCTACTTGTCCTATGATTATCATGCCTAGTCTTGTATTTTTATTGTCACTTCATCAACGCATCCTATACCTATAAATGGATCTTCTGGATCTTCTAAAAATAATTCTTATCTTAAAAAGTCCCTTGTGATATCCTCCATTACTCCTCCTTTCCAATTGTGTATAACATCTAAAGGTGAAGATGGAAAATATCCAAAACAAGTCTCAAATGAGGACTTACCAATTGAAGTGTGGACTACTTTATTGTAGAAGCACTATGTAGACCATATTTTCATCTCAAGTCTTTGAATCCTTTTGATTGCAATGCCTCAAAATCTATATCAAAGTATTGTTGACTACTTATACTTTCCCATCTATTTATGGATGAAGTGTTGTAGACCTCTTCAATTTCTTGTTCATCTTCTCCAATAATTTATTGCAAAATCCACCAACAAATTTGGTTCCCTTATCTAAAACAATTCTTCTTGGTATCCCACAATGCACCTAAACATGTTCTAAGAGAATTTATTTTTTCTTCTTGCACTATAATGGTATTTTATAGTGCTTCAAAGAACAGATCTTGCTTAGCCTATCAACGACCATGAACATATAGTTATGTCCCTTCTTGGTTTTTGGTAAACCTCCCACAAAGTCCATGGAAGTGTTTTCCCAAGGATGAGTGTGTATAGGTAAAGGATGGTATAAACCTTGTTCCCTATTACTAATCTTGATAGTACAAAAAATCACATATCCACTTATGTACCTAGGTACATCTTCTTGTATTATAAGCTAGTACACATACCTTAGTGAAGTTTACATTATCTTCCCTACACAAAATTTCCCTGGAACATTGGAGGTGCCATCCTCCATAATTAGTTGCCATCACTAAAATTTAAGAGCACATAACTTATCCATCTTGTAGAGTAACCCATTCTAGAGATCATAGTCAACTATGTTGTCACCATCCTCCACATGAATCTAGCCTTGTAGTTATTGATGCATCTCCTTGAAGTCCTCATCCTTTGTATATGCCTCTCTATATTCATTGTGGGTGAAAGGCTTCATGAGCATAAGAGTTCCCAAAGCTATGATTTTTTTTCCTGGAACACTCCCCTATATACCTATAACAACTCTTACGGTTCTTGTCTTTGTTCCTTAGTGCATCCTTATAGGCATTCTTTTTCTCTCATTAACTCTTCTAGAGACTGATTTTATCATACTAATGATACAACAAACTTCTTGCTAAAACTTATCAATTTCTTACCTTGGTTGGGACTTACCAATGAGATCTTTGAAGTTTCCTTATGCACATTGATGGTGATTTTTTTGTCCATGACAAGGTAGTATTGGTTGGCACTTTGTATGAGGATTTCATCCCACATAAAGGTATAGGCACTCTCAAATACAACTTAAAATATGTCAAGTAGCACTACATCCAAAGTTCACTTCATCAATATAATCAACACTGGTAGCAAATTTAATTTTCTATTGTGTTTTTACCTTGATTTGTGTATTATTATTGGCCAATACCAAAGGATTTGGGATATGATGATTTCAAACCTACATTCCTTTGTTTATGAGCTCTATTACAATGATATTTTCTTGTGAACTTGAGTAAAACAACGCATCAATATTTGTCTCTTTGACGTGTATTTTTATATGGAAGAGTTTGACCATCTCCTTCTCTTCTTGTTGATGAAGGCTTCTATGAATCGACTTCTTCTATATTGATGTGAAAATAATCCTCTGATCCAAATTTGACCTACTTTCTATCTAATTTATTAAATATGTCTATGACACTTTTCTGCTTCATTTCCTTCTTTCGATTCTTCAAGTTGATCTCTAGATGTAATTTCTAACACTTTTCCTCTATGTGACCATCAATATTGCAGTGGTTGTAGTGCTTGCTAGGATATTTGTACTAGTGTTTTTGGTTATTTTCTTCTTTTCCTTCCGCCATTTCCACTTCTTCTTCCCCTCTTTAGAAGCTTCCTAGTGTTCCTTCTACTTTGAACCGCTTGATTTCCCTTTCTTCTCGTCAATGTTTTCCAAGTACTATGCATATACACAAGGCTCATCCACCATTATGGGTTTGAATAGTATCACTTACTTTTGTATAGGGCTATGTAGACCCCATAGATACTTAAGGAATATGTTTATGTTCTTGGGAGAAATTCCTGCCATTATGTCCATCATCCTTAATTTTATGTTCTACTATGGTACACTCTACTCCTGTCTCTATCTAAAGTAATGCCACTAGATCCTCTGGTCCTCTACATATTCAATAAGGTATAATTGTCACTTTATGAGAGTTTTAATGTCATTCCACTTAGTTACTATAGGATCCCCCTCTAGCCTAAGGGTTTCATGTAGCTTTCTCACCAAGTGAGGGCATGGTCATCTAATTTCAAACAAGAAAATGAAATCTTTTGTCTGTCATATCTGTGGTGAACATTGAACTAAATGTATAACTATTGTAATCAATGATTTAATTTGAGAGCATCTACCTCACCCTAATATAAATCGATATCCACCTTCACTTCCATATTTAAGAGAGACTATGAATGGTTCATAATGCTTGAACTTTGCTAGTCTCTTTTCATTTTCCTGAATTCCTCATTTGGTTCTTCCTAATTTCCTGATTTTCCCTCCAATCTATCCTCTAAGTTGTAGCATTTATTATTAAAATGATATGATCTTATTTGTTATGGTTTCCATGAGGACGCACACATTATGGCTTATATTTGCAACTGGTGCTTTATGTTATAGATCTGACCCAGAAATATATGACAATAGAAATAAACCGAAGAAATTAGAAGATCTGAATATAGATAGAAATGCTTTTTTATTGATCAAACCCTTAAGGTAGGGAAACACCATATATTCACTCCTTAAGGAAGGAGAACACTCCGCAAGCCATATGCTTGTTCATACAATAATCTTTGACATCTCTCAATGGGGAGTCTCTAGCCTCTATATAGGCCACATACATACAATACCATTGGTCATTGCCATGGTTCCCTCAATACCATCTATCTAATACTATGGGATTATTACATTATTGCTAACTACTTGTGGTCCCTTACATGATACAGGTTAACCACCTTATTTATTACTATGGCCCATCCCATTATTACATTATTCCCTTGGGTACCTCTCTTTGTACCCCATATTATTCCCCTAGGTATACTACATTCCACCCCCCTTAAACATGTTTCATCCCCAAAACATAAGAAGAACACAAATAATAAGATCTAGTGAAAAGAGTAGTCCACGCGTACCATGCACGTGCATCTAGCAATCCCAAAGAAAGGTGAACCCTCAATCTAGCAGGTGCGTTGCTCACTTGAGATGGAAATTGACCCTGGCGGCTCTTCTGTGTTTGTGTGTAGCAAGTGGATCATTGCCCCTCTCTATCAGTCATGTTGGGGTGGTTGTCCTTGTTACTAATTTGTGGCCATATTGTTGGTTGTTTTCTTGCGGGGTGATGTGGGTGGTGATATGCTGAAGTTTTAACCAACGATGTCTTTTTATTTAGTTCACCACCTTATGGAGCCTGATTGGTAGCTGGTACATGTTGTGGTGCCTGATGTTGTTTCTTATCTTCCAATATTACTTCAACCACTGAGTCCTCATTTGATGTACCCATATTGTAATAGTTTCTACTTCAACCTCCTTGGAATCTACCTGTTTCTCTTATACTTGGTTTGATGTTTGTGTTTGGTTGTCGACCATCAAGGGATCATCATCTAATGTGTCATTCCTTGGAACATCTTCTACTTCAGCCTCCATGGACTCTACCTGTTTATTGATGGAAATATCTAGTAATGTAATTTTCTTCTTTTTATAGTAGAGCTTTAGGAATTTCTTCTGCACATTAATATTGATAGTACCCACAGATTCCACATCCACATTAGCCATATCTGAAGCACGAAAATCACAATGCAACACATACTTATCCATAGAAAGCTTCAAATCTTTATAAACTTGAACATCCTCATTATCAACATGCATGCTTTCAATTTGTTTTGGTGAAACTTGCAATTTTTTTGCCAAATTGACATTTATAAGATTTTGCTTGCAACTAGGATTTATAGACATAATGATTTTCTCCTTCTGAATACATCCATGAACCTGAAATAAGGAGATACCAGTAGCAAATAACCCCTTAAATGTCTCATTCCCCTGTTTTCTAGCATGAGACCATTTGTCTAAAAGGAGTTTTCCAAATTCTTTATCCGAAAGTTCGGAAAACTCTTTGTTGTAAAGTGAGGTCCACCATCTGGCAACCTCATCTTTAAATTTAGCCACTACCGAAAATTTCCAATGTTTTTCCCATAATGACTTTTGTGCTTTTGTGTATTCTTCAATAGTGGGACCATCACCTTTTCCTGTAAAATATAGAACTGCCATGAAGAGTGTTCTAAAAATTCACTTACTTGGTGAAAATTTGAAATGGCCACAATTTAGTCAATATTTCTTAGAATCCCTATTATGACCTATTTTTTGAAACTGAAAAACCCTTATGCTTCTTCCCATGTGATAGGAATCACGATCTAGGCAGTGGAATTTCAGATTCGCGCTACAATTGTCCTGCCATCACAAAAAAATTATGAAAAAAGAGCTGTTTTTAAGTCAGCGATATCTCCCTCATCGAGACTCTGATTCGATTGATTTTTTTTTTAAATTGGGTATCTTTTCATCAACAACTCAGATCTGCAATTAGATTCTACATATTTTGCACTAGAATGTATAGATCTGATTTGCAAACTTGCTCCTCCAAAAAATGTCTGCAACCTAGTTGATTTTTAAATTAGTGATATCTCCCTTATCCGGACTCCGAGTTAGATGATTTTTTTTTCAAATTGGCTATTTTATCACCAAAAACTCCAATCTACAATTAGATTCTATATATTTTTCACCAGAACATATAGATCTGATCTGCAAACTTTCCGCCCAAAAAATTCCTACAAAAAATAAAAAAAAATACTTCGTTTTTCCCAAGAAAGTGCTTTGATACCACTTGTTATAGATCTGACCCATAAATATATGATAATAGAAATAAACCCAAGAAATAAGAAGATCTGAATATAGATAAAAATGCTTCTTTATTGATCAGACCCTTAAGGTAGGGCAACACCATACATTCACTCTTAAAGGAAGGAGAACACTCTGCAAGCCATATGCTTGTTCATACAATAATCCTTGACATCTCTCAATAGGGAGTCTATAGCCTCCATATAAGCCTCATACATACAATACCATGGGTCATTACCATGTTTCCCTTAATACCATCTATCTAATACCATGGGCTTATTCATTATTCCTAACTACTTGTGGTCCCTTACATGATACGGGTTAACCACTTTATTTATTACTATGGCCCATCCCATTATTACATTATTCCCTTGGGTACCTCCCTTTGTACCCCATATTATCCCCCCTAGGTATATTACACTTTCAGCCACACAAACCCCTCCTCTATCGATTCTCAAATATTATCATATGTATTAATTCATTAGCCATGGATGGGGTTTTATATAGTATACCTAGGGATGGATAATATGGGGTACCTAGGAGCGTACCCAAGGGCATAATGTGATGTAAAAATGGGACCAAAATTAGTTAATATATTAAATAAAGCATGCATTGATGATGATTGTAAGTGGTTGACTCTCGTTATAAAAATGGACCAAAATTAGTTAGTTAGTGATGATGAATAAATGGGCCATAGCTAATAAATAAAGTGGTTAACCCGCATTATGGAAGGAACCAAAATTAGTCTAGGTTTGTTAGGGTTTTAAATCTTAGATGATTATATACAACTAAATATAGGAAGGGAAGGGATGTGAAGTATTATTTTGTATTTACAAGCACATGGCTTGTGGAGCATTCTCCTTCCTTAGTGTTGGGTTGTGTTATATTATATCCACGACTACCCCATGCGTGAGGGGGTCAGAAGGGGGTGAGAGTCCCCCTTGTATGTTGTGGCGGGCATTGTTTGGGGATATGCAGGGGGCGGGGCAGCACCCCGGGAAAATTTGTTTTGGACCCTATATTAGGTGGGTAGACCTACCTACGGGTTTCTGCATGGATTTTGCAAATGGTTTTGGGCATAATGGTTTTCAGTCCATGGTATTTTGTAGATCCAATCAAGGGAACTACAATTATGTTCTAATCGAGGGTTAATGGATTGGGGCTTATGGATGCTTCAATATGTATATATATGTATTATAACATTGAAAGGAATATAATGAAAAGTAAATCTAGTAATCTCGGTTTTGGGATCCAGGGAAAAATCTCTGTGTATATATGTTTTATGTTCTCGCCATTGTTTATTTTTTGTTTTTAGAATTCGTATGTAAGTAATTTATGTATGGGGTTAAAACCTACATTTGGTATCAGAGTTGTTTTGGCTTCAAGGGAATGCCTTTTTTGCTGAGGGGTTTTTTCTGAGGCCTATGGTAGACCCTGTTCAGTGGGAGATATGCGGGATCAATTCTTGTGGTGAAAGAAGATGGTGAGCAGTGGAAAGATAGAGATTGAGAAATTTAATGGTCAACATTTGAGTTGCGGAAACTCAAGATCTACTGGTGGATAAAGATCAGTGGATCACAGTAGATCTAGGTACTAAACCAACAACAATGTCAACTGAAGACTAGGAAAAGTTGGATCAGAAGGAAAAGAGCACAATACAATTGTATGTCTCAGATTCAAGTATTGCTGAATGTATGAGGGGAAGCTTTGGCAAAGGCTTTGTGGGACAAGTTAGGGACTTTGTACCAATCTAAGCCTCTGGTGAATAAATTGTTCCTACGGAAAAAGCTATATAACCTGAGGGTGAAAGATGGAGACTTGGTGACAGAGCATCTAAACGCATTTAATACTATGGTAAGTCAGTTATTATCTGTTGATATTAAAATTTCAAATGAAGAAAAGTGCATCAATTTGTTGTGTTCCCTACCAGATTCATGGGATAGTCTAGTTGTTGGAATAGGTAGCAATGCAACTTCCTTGCAATTTGATGAAATAGCCTCATCCTTATTGTCAGAGGAGATGAGATAGAAAAATATGGAGGACCAGAATGGTGATGCCTTATTTGTACAAGGATGACCATAGAATCGAAACAAACATAAGTCCTCGAGTGGGAGATATAAATCTAGAGGGATATTTAAATCTCTAGGAAAAGTGTAAAGGTGAGCTAGAAATTCAGAAAGGAAGGGCATTTCAAAAGGAATTGTAAATCTAAATCTCTCGAGAAAGGAAAGGGATCTGATGATGTTCCTTTTACAAAGGTGAAAACCACTTCAGATGAAGGTGGGGATGTGTACTTGGATCCTTCTTCAAGTACACATGTAGATCATGAGGCATGGTTGATTGACTCATGTGCATCCCTTCACTTCACTCCCCACAAAGAGTGGTTCTGCGAGTATGATAAATATGATGGTAGTGATGTCTTCTTAGGGGATGGCAGCAAGGCTAGAATTGTTGGTCATGGGAAGGTCAAATTGAAGTTGCAAGGTGGACGGATTAGAACACTTCCAAGTGTTCTGCATATTCCTGCATTGGCCAAAAATCTGATTTCTATAAGCAAGATGGATGATGCAGGTGTAAAAACAGTGTTCGAGAAAGATAACTGGAAGATGGTTGAGGAGTACTGGTATTGATGCGGAGAGTTGGGATTGGAACTCAGTACAAGCTTCAAGGTAGCACTATTATTGAGGGGTGCAACATTTCTGTGGTTCCTGAAAGTGGAGCAAAAAATTTAGTGGTCTCTGGAAAAAATACCATGCTATGGCATCAAAGACTTGGACATATTTGAGAGAAGCACCTTCGAATAATTCATGGTAAAGGTATGATAGAAGGTATGTCTAATAGCTCGTTGGATTTGATTTCTGTGAAATTTGTGTATATGGGAAGAAAAATCAGGTGAGTTTCTCCTCTGGTGGTAAGAGGGTGAAACAGATATTAGAGCTTGTCCACAATGATTTGTTTGGACCTATGTCGGTTCCATCACTAGGAAAGTATGTGTACTATGTACCATTTATAGATGACTTATCAAAGGATACATGGATATATTTCCTCAGGAAGAAATTTGAAGTCTTTGACAAGTTTAAAGAATTTAAGGGTCTGTTGGGAACCAGACAAAGAAGAAGATAAAGTTGTTGAGGATAGATAAGGGTGGAGTGTTTTGCAAGAAGGAATTTGATGAGATGTAAGAAATGTGGTATAGCATAGTAGAAGAATACTCCATACACACCTAAGAAAAATGGAGTTGCAAAAGGAATGAATAAGACGTTGATGGAAAGGGCAAGAAGCATTCTCAGTGGTGTCTGGTTAGGACAGGAATTCTGGGCAGAGGCGGTGGAGACTACATGTTACCTGGTCAACAGATCACCTTCATCAGCATTGTAAGATAAGACTCCATAAGAGGTATGTGCTGGTAAGAAACCTTCTCTTTCACATCTGAATGTATTTGGATGTGATGCGTATATACATGTTCCGAAGGAGAAAAGAACAAAGTTGAATAGTAAATTTGAAAAGTGCATCTATATTTTGTATAAGAATGGTTTAAAAGGTTATAACCTTTGGAACCCAGTAACAAGGAAGGTTATGTACAACCGAGATGTGGTGTTTAGGGAGGTGAAATATCTTATTAAACATGAATTCCTATCAAAGGAACCCGATAAGATAGAGTTTGAGATAAATGAGGAAGAATCAGACTCTACAACAGAAGAGGAATCAGAAGATGAAGAGCCACAAACTCTAGTTGTGAGAAGATCAGTTTGAGAAAGAAGGTAGCTATAAAGGTATAGTCCATCTGCTTTCTGTTCAAAATTTTCTTTATCTATTATTGATGATGATCCCAGAGCTGTGATGGAAGCGGTAGTTTCAGAGGATGGAAAACTCTAGAAAGAGTCCATGGTTGATGAAATGGCATCTTTGCACAAAAATGAGGCTTGGGATCTGGTGGAATTTTCAGTTGGAAGGAAGCCTATTGGTAAGAAATGGGTGTTTAAGAAGAAAATGAATGCATAAGGAATGGTGGAGAAATACAAAACTCAGTTGGTAGAAAAAGGTTATTCCTAGGTGCCGGGAATTGATTTTGGTGATATTTTTTCTCCTGTTTCCAAGGTAGCTTCTATTAAATTAATTTTATCTATTACTATTGCTTGTGATTTTTAGGTAGAACAGATGGATGTGAACACATCATTTCTTTATGGGGATCTAGAAGAAGAGATCTACATGAAGCAACCTAGAGGCTTTGCAATGAAGGGTAGGAAAGAACTAGTATGAAATTTCAAAAAGTCTCTATACGGGTTAACACAGTCACCAAGGAAGTGGTATCAGAAATATGATACATTAATATGGGGACTTGGCTTCACCAGAAACAAAGTAGATTATTGTGTGTATTTTAAATTAATTGGTGACCGTGTTATTTATCTGGTCTTGTACATGGATGATATGTTACTGGTTGGAAATGACAAAGAAATTATCCACAATTTGAAGACCCAATTGTCCTCCAAATTCGACATGAAAGATCTTGGTCCTGTAAACTGTGTTTTGGGCATGGAAATTAAACGAGATTGGGCAAAGAAGAAGCTTTGGTTAAACCAGAGGAAGTATGTGGAGACAATACTGCAGAGGATTAATATGTAGGATAGTAAACCTATCAAGGTTCCTATTCATGTAGGTGTAAAGTTATTTGTTGAACAGTGTCCTAAGACACAAGAAGAGGAAGAGGAGATGTCCCATGTTCCATATGCAAGTGCAGTCGGTAGCCTGATGTATCCAATGTTCTGTACTAGACCAGACATTGCACATGCAATGGGAGTATTGAGCAGATTTATGTCAAAACCAAGAAAGGATAATTGGACAACAGTGAAGCGGGTTTTCAGGTATTTGCATAGCACTAGTGATTATGGTTTGTGCTACCAAGGAAGACTAGGATTAGATAGAGTTTTGGACATCTATGGCTTTGTTAATGTAGACTGGGTTGGAGATCTAGATTAGAGAATATTTACAAGTGGGTATGTGTTTAACCTATTTGGAGGTGCAGTCATTTGGATGAGTAAGAGACAGTCTGTAGTGGCACTTTCAACTATAGAGGCATAATACATGGCAACCACTCATGTAAGAAAGGAAGCGGTTTGGTTGCAAAGATTGTTTTCAAGTATGGGGTTGGTACAATGAGCTATAAAGATATACTGTGACAGCCAAAGTGCAATTTTATTGGAAAATAACCCTACTTATCATTCAAAGACAAAGCACATTGATGTTCATTGTCAAGTTGTGAGAGATATGGTTGAGGATAAAAAGGTGTTACTGGTAAAGGTGGACATTTTGAAGAATATTGCAGATGCATTGACAAAGTTTGTAAGCACTGAGAAGTTATCTTGGTGTAGAGAAACAATTTGCATTACAGGGCTGGATCAATGAATAAGCTCTCTTGTGGCCCCTTGTGGAAAGAAAACAACAAGTGGGAGAATCTTAGGTTGTGTTATATTCTTTCCACGACTACCCCATGCACGGGGGGGAGGAGGGGGTCACAGGGGTGGCAAGAGCCCCGCTTGCACATTGCGCGGGCGTTTCCAGCGGATCACAGGGGGGTGGCTACCGCCTTGTTAGGGGGTGTACAGGGGGGTGGTAGCCCCCCTACATGGGACCTAGGGTAGCAGCCTAGGAAAAAAAAAAATTGGACCCTATATTAGGTGGGCAGACCTACCTATGGTTTTTTGCATGGATTTCGCACATGGTTTTTGGCATGATGGTTTTCAGTCCATGGTACTTTGTATATCCAGTCAAGGGAACTATGGTTATGTTCTAATCCATGGTTAATGGATTGGGGTTTATGGATGCTTCAGCATGTATATATATGTATTGTAACATTGAAAGGAATATAATGAAAAATCAACCTGGTAGTCTCGATTTTGAGGTCCGAGGGAAAATATTTGTGTATATATGTTTTTTGTTGTATGCTCTCACCATTGCTTATTTTCTGTTTCTAGAATTTCTATGCAGGTAATTTTTGTACGGGGTTAAAACCTACACTTAGGGAGTGATTGTATGGGGTTATTCTACCTCGAGACTTTTTTATTAATAAATAAGAATTTCTATTGTTATTCCTATATTTTTCTTGGATTTGTTTTGTCAAATATTTTAATTTATTTGTAGGTTTACGATAAGTGGTATTAGAGCTATTTCCTTAGCAAAGTGGGGAGATATTTTTCTTATTGCGAGAATTTTATTTTTGGGAAAATAGTGGGCGACAACTTTCAGATAAATTTATCAAAATTTTGATGCATAATTTTCAGAAGCTAATTGTAGATCTAAATTCCTCTAGAGGAAAAACCCAATTTCAAAAAAAAAAATCATGTGAATCAGAGCCCTCACAAAGGAGATCTCGCTAATTTAAAATTAGTTATTTTTCAGAAATTTTTCTGATGGAAAATAGTGTGCAGTGGATTTCAAGTCAATTTCTGGAGATTTGGTGTAGTATTTTAGAAACTAATTGCATATATGAATTCATCTTAATAAAATACCCAAATCCAAAAAAATATTGTTTGAATATGTGTCCAGATAGATGAGATCTCGCTGATTTTGACTCATCTATTTTTTTTTTCAGAATTTTTTGTGACAACAAGAAAATTGCAGCACAAAACATAGTTCAAAGAGTGCCTTGTTTGTGATTCCAATCACCTAGGAAGATGCAGAGTGGCCATTCCATTTCCAAAATCAGGTAATATTAAGAATTCCAAGCTATATTGGTTGAGTTGTGGCTCTTTCAAATTCCCATTCTATTTTAAGGGTTATAATAATATGCTTTTTATAGGAAAGGAAGATGGTACTACTATTGAATAACTCATAAAAGGTCAAAAGTCAAAATTCACAACAACTTGGAGACTTTTAACATGGGTTTTTTTCCAAAATGAGGTTGTCATGTGGTAGCAATCACTTGATGGTAATCAGATGGTGGCAGTTTCTGATGAAGAATTTAAAATTTTCCTTTTGGAAAAATGGTCTCATACTAGAAAGAAGGCTAATGAGAAACATAAATGGTTATTTTCTATTGATATCTCCATATTACAGGTTCATGGATATATTCACAAGGAGAAGGTCATTGTTTCTATTAACCTTAGTTGCAAGCATAATCTCATCAATATCAAATTGGACAAAATATTGCATGTTCCTCCATAGAATATAGAAATCAAACAAGTTGATGGTATGCATATTCAAATATTTAAGGATTTGAAGGTTACAACGATAAATATGTGTTACGTTCATACTTTTATGCTTTATATATGGATGGGAAGGATGTTGTTTTGGAATAACCTTAGATGGACTCAGTTGGTATAGTCATTGTTAATGTAGAAAAGAAATTTATGAAGCTATGGTTAAAAAATAAGTAAATTACCTTGCAATATATTTCCATTAGTAAATAGGTAGAGATTGAGGAGGCATAAGTTGAAAGCTCTATAGACACTGACACATCAGATAATGAGTCCTTGGTGGAACAAATAATGGAAGACAAGCTAGCACCGAAACAAAAATAGATACAACAAAAGGAACCAAACACCACTCACGCACCATCAATTGGAGAATTTAATAAGGAAACATCATTAATTAAGGATTCAACATATCGCCACCGAGAAATGCTTCAATAAACAAGACAACAACCAAGAAGATGGAAAAAGATTAGCAACAAGGACAGAGGCATTTGGAAGACGCAAAGTGAGTCATAGAAATCCTCCCACAATACATCAACACATAGGAACCACAAGAACCAACTTCCATCTAAAGTAAGCGAGGCAACTAATGGACCGAGTATTCACCTTTATTTAGGATTGATGGATGCATGTGCATGGTACTAGTGGACTTCTATTTTGAGTAGATCTTATTTTTTGTGTTCAACTCATGTTCCTGGGACAAAAAAATACTTTAAGGGGGGTGGAATGTAGTATACCTAGGGGTGGATAATATGGAGTACCTAGGGGTGTACCCAGGGGCATAATGTGATGTAAAAGGTGGACCATAATTAGTTATTTTAGTAAATAAATTCCACATTAATGATGATTGTAAGTGGTTTACTTTGATTATAAAAAGGGACCACAATTAGTTAGTTTAGCTAAGAATGATGAATAAGCAGGCCATAACTAATAAATAAAGTTGTTAACCTGCATTATGGAAGGGACCACAATTAGTTAGGGTTTTGGATCTTACAGGATTATATATAGTTAAAGATAGGAAGCGAATGGATGTGAAGAATTTTTTTGTATTGACAAGAGAATGGAATGTGGAATGTTCTTCTTCCTCAAGGAGTGATTGTATGGTGTTTCCCTATCTCAACGGATTTATATTAATAGTGAAGAATTTCTATTATTATTCTTGGATTTGTCGTGGATTTGTTTCGTCTAAGATTTGAATTTATTTCCAGGTTTACGACATTTTATGACACCCTTCCCAAATTGATTTGATCCCATGAAACTCCCCATAAGCTACCCAAAGAAACCTACTATGATATCAATATGATCTATGGAATGTTGTCAATATACCACTGGATAGTTAATTACAACATACTAGTGAAAATAAATTGGAAATATATGGTATGAAGAGTTAATTCCTTTTAGAGTTCTGATTTGTTACCATTGTTCTATTGCTTATGGATGTGATAATTAAAATGTGAAAAATAGAGAATAGGTAAATAAAATCACTCACAAGTGACAATGAACCCCAAGATATGCTCTTAGAAACCCTTATGGGAGAAAATCTATATGGGAGGTGAGGCTACTCTACTCTCTTTTGTTTATAATGGAAATGATGCAAGTGTAAAGGAGAAGACACTCTCTATTGAATTTCCATAGACCTTTAGCTTATGGGATGCTAAAAAAAACAAAAAACCTCTTCTATTCTCTCTCTATCCACACATAGCTACTCTACTCTACTATGGAATAAAATACAAGAAAATATAATAGAACCGGTTTTCCTTCTAGTGGCACATTTATAACACAACCTAATGGTCAAGTAAGGGATATCTTTGACCCATTTAACCGTCAACATGAGTTACAATGTCACCCTTCTAGAGTATTTTCATATTCTCCACATGTTTATCCCCTTTGTCATGAGTAACAGGGGCTAATTTGGCACCCTCTTGAATTATGGTGGTCAATCATGATAGATCAACTTCTTGGAGGCATAAATTTTACATATGAACTTCAACTGACATGATTATTGCACCATTGGAAAGGTATTTTAGTGTACAACAATTTCATGGTCTCCACACCTAAAAAAGAAATATCTACACCTAAAAAAAATCATTTAAGGTATCAAACTAGCCCTAGAAGGTTTTATACCCCAATTCTCCAAATTGGCTACTACCAACGAAACTACTTCAATAATATGATTTCTTGAGTTTTTCCACTCTAAGAGCATCAATATGGATTAAAAATTATTTAAATGCCTAATATGGATTAATTTCCATATTGTTGAATGTTGGTTCTCATCCTCCATTTTTGTCCTTAATTTTTCTATAGTTTGGGGGGTTGGTCTTAGCCCTAGAGGATGTTCATTTCACAACCCCTTTTGAAGAAGGGATTTACAATTAGGAAATTGGTGTTAAGAATTTAGAAAATTTCAAAGAGGCTACTATCTAACGCTTCATATGTTTCCTCCAATTCCAAGGAAAGAAGGGGTTATGGGATTCACTCTTTTAAAAACAAAGAGGTTGAGGCTTATGAGGGGGCTTACCATTGGAACTTATCCATTTTCCATTGGTAGGAAGAAATTCCAATCTAATCAAAGGTTAATAACAACATTGTATATTAGAGATATGTAATCATTTATTATTATTTTATGTATACGTAATTTAATTATCCCTTAGACTATTAATCGTCAGTTGTTCTATTATAGTAAGGAAAACAAAGTGGAAGCCATTCAACATAAGACAAGACAACAAGGAATTAGAAAAGGGTATCACAAATTTTGTGATAACTTATGTTTTTTCCTTACCTAGGATTTCATATTTTTCATATTTAAATAATTAATTTACTTCTACCCATGGATGTCTTCTAATAGCTATTAACATACATAGAAGAGTTTTCCAAAGAATTTATTAACATTGGGTTAAGGATGGGTTGTGAATATATGTTGAAATATCAAAGTTTAATTGAAAAATTTAGCCGATCGTTTACTCTTCTTTAAGACTCTATATTCTTATATATTATCCTTGCTTCATTTTCTCATGATAATTTTCCTAAAGATGGGTTCTCTTTTGGATTCAAAGTGTTGACAACTTCCAAATAGCTCCATGGAAAATCCAAACAATTTACATGAAAAAAAGCACCATAAAAATCTTAAATCTTTTAGTTTATAAGTGGCCATTTTTTTCTAAATTCAATAACTTTATAACCAAAGGAATGACAACAAAATTTTATATTAATTATATTTATTCTTTTTTTATGGCATATTAAATATGTAGGAAACAATATATGGATTGGAGCCAACGAAAGATATTTTGAGAGAAAGCATGGAGCATGGTTTCAAAGGAATGATTATTTAATACGAAATGCTCACTACTATGGCATGCTTTTTGATTTAGGAAAAAAATATATATTCTACTATATAAATGCAAATATACTTATTACACCTTATTTCTATGTTTGTAGATAGAACATAAATAGGAAAAGCATCAAAAGCTAGCAGATCAAGAAAAAAGTAGGGTAGATATTCTAAGCACAATACCACCTTCAAGTGTTGAAGAAATGACACATAGACATAGCTTGAGTAATCATAACAATTTAAGTGATAAATGGAAACCAATGTAATTGAATGTTATTGTAAGTTGTTAGTTTTGGAATATTTGTTTGTGAAAATCAATGATTTAATTTAAGATACTCAACATATTTTCATTTCCTATGAATATGTTAATGATAAGTGTGACAATTACATGCTAAAATTTCATCTCATGTACGCGACATATTATCCCAACTAAAACTCAAGAAATTACCAATAAGTGTAGCAATTACATATTGAATCCATTTTGATTATTGTGGACTTTTACATTATCCCAATTTTTATGATGTCGTGTCTCTTATTCAAATAAAAAAAATGAATTTCTTATCTTAATGCATGGAGAGGTTATTTATAGTAAAAAATGGGGGAGATGATGTCATGCTAGCATTAAATAATGTTACATTAAAAATAAAAAATTAATCAACTCAATTAAAAATAAATAATGATAACACCTCATGTGCACATATAATATCATATAGAGGATAATCCTATGGGGAAGATTTTCCCATATTTCGAAATGAAAAATATCTTTAGATAGAGGTTTAGGATGATTAAATGAGCTCATGGATAGAAAACAATTAATCACATAAAAAGAGAACAATTAGTTATACAAAAGAGAAAAATGAAAAAGTTGAATTCTTACTATTACTAGGAAAATATCCCATACCTACTAAACAATAGTAGGAACCATCACATGGTCAAAGTCTATTGTCCACCACTGGAAAATCAATCTGTAGGGTTCTCAAGGACCACTAATTCTCTAGGATTTTTATATCAATCATCCTCTGTGTTGGCACAAAACCATGTACTAAGGGCTGCTACTTAGTGAGATCTCATGCAACTGTTTCAAACCAGGCTTTAGACTAAGGTTTAGCCTCCTTAGTCAGAGAGGGCTCTCTCACAGATTTTGATATGCATTTAAGGGCAAAAAGATGGCTAACTCTTTAAAACAGTGAATTAATTTTAAGCTGGTTGGAACAACAAAATCAAGGCTTCTCCCATTGGGCTCATGGAGTTATACATTTCTACAGTAAACAAGAAACTACTGAATCA